>CAJDSM010048326.1:14415-16157 GCA_903981925.1 Ostrea lurida | reverse complement strand
AAAAGTCAAATAAATTCCACCCCAATCGTCGGAACCTCACGGGTTTGTCTTCCGTGCAAGTATAACCGGAGGGAATAACCTGTGGGTTTCGACGATGTTCAAATCACCTATGATCAAATACTCCAACTCAAAATCGGCGCTCTCTAGGATTCAATACTCCAACTCATACCAGGCTCTCTAGAATCAATACTCAACCAACCGGGCTTATCTCAGGATTCAATACTCAACTTCAACTCGGCCCACTACAGGATTCAATACTCAACCTCAACCAGGCTCTCAGGATCTACTCAAACTCAACGGGCTAACCAGGATCAATACTCAACTAACGTGTGACTACGAATCAATAACTCAACTCAACAGGCTCTGCAGGATCAATACTCAACTCACCGGGCACGCAGGATCAATTTACCTCTTGCGCTCAAACTCCAGGTTTACAGTAATCAACTCTCACTGGGTCCAGAATCAATAACATGCTGCTTAATCGGACTTCTAAATGAATGCCTCAAGCACATCAACTCTGGTAATTCATATCAATACTCTCTGCTGCTAAACTATGATAAATTCTTGCCAGGTTGAACACCTATAGTGCTTTGTAACATAGATCTAATCACTTGAATTTCGCCATTATATGACACCATGAATAAAATACGCAGGTGCTCAATGTAAAAATTTGCCCACAGTGTTGGAGCCTTGTTTTTGAAGTGTTTGTGATTTGTCACTTGAATTTTACATTGCATGATGATTTATCGATCGAGTGCAAAATTTCAGTTATTTTTTACTTCATTATTTCATATCGGATTGATGGTGCTATACTGTAAAGGCGGAAATATTTGCGTGGGCTTTATTTTCGGCTAAATTCATCTGATTACACTAATATTGTGAAAATAAACCATCGCGAAGTTATGTTCATGTATTTTGGGTATGATTTTAATTCAATTTCTTTAACTTTCCGCGAAATTTAAACCAATCGCAAAATGCCAAGGATGAAAACGCGAAATTTAGCCCACGAAATTAAAGCCCTTTAAGTATTGGCTTAGCGTCTCGTTTGAAAAATTTTCAGCTTATCTAGAGATTGTCACCATCAGCCCCCCCTATAATATGAGGGGCTGCTATATCAATTTAGTGCCTATGCTCGCGCTGTTGAGAAGGGCCTTTGAATAATGAAGACTAATTTATTGCACCACATTTGCTGTGCACGGGAACCTTCTGATCAAGTGAGCTTTTCTGATCGCCTGTTTGTCCGTCGTCTGTCCGTTACTTTTCAGCATTTTCGACTTCTTCTCAAAACCACTTGGGCCATTAACCAAAACTTGGTACAAATTCATCCGTGGATATTGGTAGAAGGAAATATCCAAGTTTGTTCAAAATAAGGTCTGGGCCTCTTCAACAGGGGAAATCACGAAAATGCAAACAAATGGTGTGTGTCCATTATTAATAAATCATATGCTCAAAACCACTGGCGCCAGAAAAAGCTGAAAATTCCCTATATGAAAAAGCTAACTATATTTTGTTCAATATCATGACCCCCAGGGGATTCAAAAAGTTTTACATACGATTATATGGGAACGAAGGTCTTTAAAAGAATCTTCTTCTACAATAAACCACAGGGCCAAAAGGCTGAAAATTTATGATGAAAGCTTCCCTGATATATGCAGGAAGATTTCTATAGTTTGTTCAATATCATGACCCCCGGGGTACGATGGTGGCTCCCAATAGGGGATTCATATAAATTACATTTGATA
>CAJDSM010048326.1:1915-9415 GCA_903981925.1 Ostrea lurida | reverse complement strand
GGTTGTTGGCCTTAGTGACTGCTATCTCAAAGAATTAACAGCTCTGTGCGTATTTGATGATTACACATTTATATGCTGTAATATGTCTTAGGGCTTGGTTCAGCATATGTCTGATAAACTGGAAAATAATATCTATACTACCTTATTGATTGAAAAGGTTTAAAGAATTTAACTATGTTACAATTTTTGATAAGAACTTAAATACTGAAATTATGAATAATTTAAATAAATATATTATTTGATCTTGGTTCTCCAGTGTGTTGTGCAATGATTATCGCTAGTTTGATGAAGACCAAGTTTTATCAAACGCCCGTTTGAATATCGTCGGCTTCCGGTCCGAACTACTGTTGAAAAAGGTGGTATTTATTCGCTTGGCAAGCCTGCTATAAAATATACACCATTTCAATCGTTTTAATAGAGCAAATATCAAATCATGCAATATAGATATCCTCTAGGTACTATCAACTGACACTTCATACATTGATGTGCTATATGACAATTGGATCCACGTGCTATTTATACTGCAATTCGTCGTGTGAGATTCAAACATGTTAAGTTTCGTGCTCTCTCATTCACCTATTTTCTATGTACATCTGTTGATTTGTTTGTATGGTAGTGCCCTGATCTGCCTCATGAAAGCAGCAAATCTTTGTTATCACATAATCCTTGTTTCTGACGTATCATCGTAATCCTTGTTCTGTGTGAGGGGGGTTCAACGTAATCCTGTTCTGTTATCAACGTATATCCTTGTTCTGTGAATGCAATGTAAATCCGTGTTTCTGTTATGAACGTAATCCTTGTTCTGTATACAATGTGGACTTAGAACATTTAAGTCTTGGACTGTAGAGTAGTGTCCCCCTCACCATTGGAAGTTGTTTTCACACAAATAATTCTCATATATTTTCTCCAAATTCATTTGTTTGAGGCTGTAAGAAAATTTGGGAGAAATGGAATTTCACTAAAGATTTATTTCTTTATATTGGGATTTAATAATGTAATCTGTACAATTATTGATATAAAAACTACTTGGAATTTGAGATGCATAATTTTCTATAAAAGGCCATTCATAATGAAATGGGAGAAATATTACAATAGTATTAACATACGGCGGGTGGCCAGGAGTGTGGTTGCCATGACTCACGCAAGAGAGCACCACAATGAAGGGATCTTTTCTCCATGAATAGTGTGATTGTGGGATCTTTTACCCTGGTCTGTCGGGTCTCCTTGTTCGTCCTAGGCGACCCCTGGACGGTGTCCCAAAGTAATAACCTCTCCTCTGGTGAAGTAAATCGCTCATAATTGATGCGATGATAATGAAGAATACACTTGATTCAATAATGAACAGTTTTACAGATCAGTTTCAAATAATTAACACTTGTTTCTGTGGTTACTGGGTTCATAGAAAGAAACCTGTTGTTTATTTCTGGATTAGGGAATTACTGTAACACCAACTTTCATGTCATATTCATGACTGTGATTCAATGGGGACAGTTTTCAACAATTGAGCCTTGTTTCATTGCCGATTGTTCAATTCATTCAAGATTAGTTTGTGAAGAGATAATATTCGAGACGATGATGATAAATTTTATCGCACACAAATAAAATTTGGTCTATCAGTTTATGAACTTAGTAATTTTTGCTCTATAAACTGGCTGAATCTTGCATTGAGTTTAAGATGATTATAATGATTGGATAAAATGCTTTATTTCCACATACCATCTGCCACATACACAGTTAAGTTCCACATGCTAACCATGGCAACCTTCTGACTGTGCATATAACTATTCTTCCACTTTTTTCCTTGTGGTGTCTGCGTTACTAACCTGGTTACCGACTGTCCAAACTGGTTATTTACCATAATGTGTACAGTGCCTTCGAGAATCACAGGAATAAATTTACACATTAAATGTTTTGCAAAAAATAAAAATGTAATTAATCTCTATGGTCTCTTCTCTGCTATTTGAAGCTATCATGCATTTAGTTCCTGAACTTGACTTTGAAAATGTCAAAACATTCAACATGCAGGGGGAATCTATAGAAAAAAAAAAAAAAATATCACTGTTTCACGTTTTATTCACACACATGATTGTGAGACTGGACTTGTGCCCATGTGAGAATGTCATGGGGGTGATCTTGTTATGATTTTTTTTTTTTTTTTTTTTTTTTGTTTCGCCATTTGTGGCCGCATAATTTCGAATGTCTCTGCTTTTCCTTGTCATTCGAAAAGTGCTTTTTTGTCTCTGTCTGTTGATTAGTTTTGTGCTTTAAAAATAAAAGAATACAGATGTCTGATCCAAATTCTAAATCTTAAGCTTAGATTTTACATAAAGGGTAGATGGTGATCACGATATAATGTGGCGTTGAAAAAAATTTTTGATAAAGGAAATTTTTTTATATATCTATAGAGGTTGCCTGTTCACAGTTAATGTGTATTAGTTTTTTTTACTGCGTCGTGTGGCGATTACCGGCTGGGAAATTCCACTCGGTCGTAAACATGGCAAAGCCTCGTCCTATGTGACAGCGAATCTTGTCCCCTTGGGGGACTTTCCCTATGCAGTGGCCTCCTTTCCCGAGTAATCTTCTGGCGTACACGTTTTAGGTATATTTGTTTCTGTTGTCTTGTGTTTTTGTTGTTTTATTGACGATTGAGGAGTTTTGTTATTTTTTGGGGGGTTTGGGGAGGTGTTGGGATAATGGGGTCTTTTGTTTTTTTCCGGTGTGGCGTAGTTGTGCGGGCGGGTGTAGTTGTTGGAATCATTTTTGGGTTTTTTATTGATTTTGAATTATAAATTTATCTCTCACATTCTTTCACAAGCGTGAGACCCGACTTTAACCCATAGTTTATAACCATGTGAGATTTTTCGGTTCTCTACCACACTGCCTGCGATTGTCATTTGATTGTGACGTCATGTATATATTTTATGATCCTTAAAAGTCGAGGTTCCCCGTGTTGCGAAGTGTGGCACGCAAATTAGAACTCTCACTGCTAAAAGCCAATGATGCTAAGCAAGGTCTAATATTTCGCAGCCCTTCACTGGTCAACGGTTGATCTCAATTATGAAGTGAAATATTCTTGACGGGACAAAAAACAACAAATAATCCAATCAATCATCTACTATTTGATTTATCGTTACAATGGGTGAAGCAAAAATGTTTCATATTGTTTCCTTAAACCATTTAGGGTATGCATTTGCTCCTTCTTAATCCAAGATTTTTGTTTATTAAAAAGAAAGGAGTTATAATATTTGATTGGATGTGGTGTTTATTTCGGTGGCGTTGGGTAGTTGTTCAGGGTTGGTACTATTGTGTGTTCTCCTGATCCGCTCATATGATTTTTTGATGTTTAATGGTCTCCTAAATCATATTTTAGAAAAATTGGCACTAAAACAGTTGACTAAAATGTGAGAAAAATAAATCCTTCATTGAAAAAACTGTTTTATTCCTCAGGTCGACGCGTGTGTTGGATGGTGTAGTAGGGGAATATTTTCCTTGCTCTGGAACTAAGGATTTCGCTTGTTTCTTTATGGACTCATTCGCAAAGCCTCGTCCTAGACTGTGATCCTGTTCCCTCGTGGAACATTTCCCTATCCCACACTCGCATTACTAATGAAGACTTCATTAATCTCAAAAGAAGAGTAAGGCAAAGCTACCTTCACTGCAGCCGTGTGGGAAGTCTCCCATGGCAAACACCCTTAACGAGGAGGTTCCTATCCCTGGATAGAGGCTGCCAGGACGAAGGTTTGGATTTCATCTTATTCAGTTTGTTCATCCACCGTCCTGTCTGTTGCGATAATAGTTCTCTAAAGCCAGCTTTTATTGTACCTGAAATTTAAAAGCAAATTGTTGTATGGAGACAGTTGGATAGTCCGATTCATTATTACTGGTATTCTAAACTCAGAATAAAGAATAGACGGCTGTTTTTCTAATCTATATAAATTGTTGTTTCAACTATATATGAAAACCAGAGACGTTCTGATTTTTTAATTTTGAGAATCGGCTTGAGGATGAAACGCACTGTTTACTACCTGACAGCACAAAAGGGTTGTGTCCAGGGTCAGATAACGGTAGCATCGACACCTAACATGTGTACAGGACGATGGACGGTAGAGCGCAGTCAGGGTATGGAGACTGGGCGGGGAGAGGAGTACGACATCCCTGATCGCCAAATACCTAGACGACCTGTAATATAATCATCTGTACATATCTATCAATATGTGACACGACAGGATGGAGACCCGGCCAGGGATAGAAGTACGAACTCCCTCGATCGCTCCAAACCCTAATGCTACGACCTGTAATATACGTACGTATATTACTCATCCCTTGGGCTTGCATAGGATCTTTAGTCAGGCGAGGTACTAGACATGAATCGGTGTTTTTTTGGGGCAGAGCAGAGGCTCGGGATGGAGTAGAGCCTTGGGTGTCGGGAGAAGAAAGTTTGGTTTACGTTATAAAACGATCCTGGTCATTCTAACCATATATGGACCCTCAAGTTGGGGTGGAGTTTGGTTATCGCAGACCAGCCCCCCTGCAGTAATAACACAGGATACATACTGTCTTATCAATAAATTACAGTGTAAAATCAATTCTTTATCTTGCGGGGAGTTTGGGAGGGGATGGGGATATTTTCGTTTTTTTTTTTTTGCTCTTCCTTTTTTGTTGTCCAGGGTTTAATAGGAATTATAATTCGCTAGTTGGTTTTTTTTGAGACGATCCTTCTGCGCCGTGTGTTCTTCGTCGGATTGAACAGTGTTAACATGAAGAACAAACTCACTCTCCCTTTGTATGACCGCTAAAGGAATTACCGGTTGTATGTAACATATATGGTGAAGTCGAGAAAAAAGCCAGATATAATTTTGGAGAATTTTGTTCATTTTGTCTCAGCTGTCAACTTTTACAGCCACATCGAAGATTTGATTGAAGAGTTACTAAAACCAGCAACATGTCTGTCAGAAGTTACTGGGGAATGCCTGTATTTGGGTTGACTGAGGAATTTATCAGGTGCGCCGGTATATCTGGAGAGTTTTGGATTGTGTGCATACAGTATGCTTGGATGGACATCTCAACTACCAAATGTGGTAGAATCCGATGGACTTTTGGCCACCAAAAAAAACCAAAACTCTGCTAAGAAGGACAATTTTTGCTGTATCAATGCTATATTCTTCTTAGAACCACAAGTTTTTATTTTAACCATTGTCCTCCTCTATCCCAGGAAATATTACTTATGCTCATACATTGGTCACTCGCCAGGAACTGTGATCGCAGTTCCATCATGAACCTGAACAACCTCATAACCTCAGCAGGTCCTCCACTATTTTGGCCTGTAAATTGATGTTTAGATAATGATCAGGAGGCATTCACAATGCAGAATGAAATCAGTAATAAGATTCAGTATTGGCCGTGTTTTATAGTGATTGGACCTGAGCGACATCCATTGAAGTTGCCAATGATCCTAAAACATCCATTACTCCACTGCCAAAGGTCATCAGAATTCCCGATCTGTTCAAAACATTTGAAAAATCCTTGTTTCATCATCAATAAAACTAGAATTCTGAAAAAGTCCAAAAATTCATCACACATTATAGATATAGAAATTTGTTATGATTTCTAAGTGCTAATTCAGACTCGAATTTTGAAATCTGGTTCTGGGAAGTACATTTTATTTAAACATACAAAAGATATCATATCTTTTTTTTAAAAATTAATTATTTTTCTTTTTTTTTCTCTCAATTCTTCTTTATTTTCTGGTCTATTGATATCCATGAAAAGCTTCTCAGTTAATCTTAAAATCATTGCATGCCCTAAGAAGTTCTGTTACTCTTGTGGAATCATTTTTGGATTCTGTGTGGGCCACGAATGTTCGTGGATATCAAAAATTTTGCTGGTTCGGTGGGACGTAATTTCGTGGGTAATTGAATAAAATGTGAACAGGACCATTGAAATTCATAAAGCATTTAAATAGACGATTTTTTGGGTGGTGAGGGTTTGGAGTGGGATGGAAAAAACATGTTTGTTGGGCTGGGTTGGGGGACGGTTGAGTTAGGGGCATTATATTCGTGGTAATAAGCTGATGAGGCCGCACAAATCCACACTTTTTTGGTCCCTCATGAACTAATGATGATTCCCAAACTGTATCATTATTTTGATCAAATATTGGTGTGGTACAGTTGCATCGAAATGTTTAAGATTATATTCTAGACAGTTAATGTTCTAGTTAACGCTATAAATAGAGTCCAGGATATGGAAGTCTTAACTGTCGGTTAAGGAGTTTAACTATTAACCTTTTGTGCAACTAGGGTATGATTAAGATCAAAGCTGAATAACATATGAAAAATTCCAAAAAGAAGTCTTCTTTCTGCTAATTCAGAGTGATTCATGTGTAAAATTAACTAATCTTCCCCACAAGGAATAATTTAAATTTCGCAACGCCATAAAAGACCAAGACGTGTTATTACATATTGGTACCTGCCATATGTCGAGACCCTAAAAGCTCATTCTTACACAGGTAATTGTAACCGAAAAATGGAGTCACCACTACAGTAACTGTAAAGTTGTTAATTAAGACAAGAACATTAATCTGGAATATTATGTCTGTTAAAACAACACTGAAACGCAGGCATAAGAAACTTTTTTCCAATCTGATGAGTTCGTCCTGGATCTCTTTCGATATCAAACTCTTGAGTTATGTGAAAATCTAATGGGACCATTAAATCCATGAAAGAATTATGAATTATGCATGCGTCAGAATGTTGACGCTTGTGTGATGATGGATGAGATATTACGTCCGCAAAATGTGGGACCATCGTATTTAATCGTCATTTGAGTGATGTACACACAGAAATGTAGAAAGTGGGAGTGATGTGCTTGTGTGTTTTATCCTGTCAGTACATCATGCTGTGAAAGTATCGGATCGGCCACAAAGTCCACATGTTTTGAATGTTGACGCCCTGACTGACCCTCCGATACCGGGGGACGTAGGTAAGGGGTGTGGCTCTCCAGTGGCACTCCCGGGAATAACGTGTCTGGTTCCCTAAACCGTGGAGGACTGGAAGTATACAAACAACTCTCATTAACTGGAGTAATTACTCTTATAAATTGGACTGAAGAATTGTCAGTTTCTTAAAGATTGTCATCTGTGTCATTCACAAGAGCATAAATACCGATACTGTTTTATTGTCCATAAATAAATCATTCTCTGTCATATTTCCCAAACAGTAAAATTATGCACGTAATCAATATTATTTTGGATAACAAATTCATAATTTTAAGAGGTTGATATGAAGATATTAAGATGCTAGTAAATTTATAGAATGGTAATCTTTAAAATAAAAATTGTCGGCCAGTAGTCCACGCTCGCCGTTCACAGGTAGACCTGGGTCGCGATAATTAGTTCAACAGTTTGGGTACTCGGTGCACCTTTTTAAGTCCGCCGCCAATTACGACCTAACACGCCGATTTATCAAATATCCTCCGTCTAAGAAAAGAAAAATGTAGAAGATT
>CAJDSM010048324.1:10186-24457 GCA_903981925.1 Ostrea lurida | reverse complement strand
TTTAGGCGTTTAGCATATAAACTCATATACGCGGTACAAATCTTTATGCACCAGATGCGCATATCTAGGGACCTGGTTACTGTTTGTTAGGGTTAGCATCCATTTATGGACTTGGATTTACTGTTGTTATGGGTTAATGACTCCATTATAAGGGACTCTGGTTTACTGTTTGTTAGGGTTAGGATCCATTATAGGGACTTCTGGTATTTACGTTTTGTTAGGTTACGGATCCATATATGGGACTCATGTGTTTACTTTTGTGTGGTTTGATCAGTAAGGGACTATGGTCCTAACTGGATCCAGGCAAATTAATGTCTGTGTTGTTAAGGTTAGGATTCAGTGATAGGGACTTTGACTCATATTATCAATTCTCGTTCAATGGGAAAATAAACTACAAACCTTGTTTTTTAAAAACGAAAGTCTTTTTAGAAAGAGCAGTTGTAAGTAATAACTTACGCATTATCAAAAGCTGAAATAATCTTACTTTTCCTTTGAATAATGATCATAACGAAAACAATGTTAGGAAACATGTAGTTCTTATTTCACTTTACAATAGAAGTGAAAGACAAAGGAAAGAAAGTGTTTTACAGGGCGTTTTAAATTATGCTTGAACAATAACATTTCTATGGATGTTTATCACTTCTGGGTTTTCAGAGACGAAGAAGCGATAGCTTCTTTAATTGTTTCTTAATATTTTTAAGGAAGTGTGATGAATATAAAGAAACAGAAGATCCTTAAATTATCTTAATGATTAATATTTTATCATCCTTTGCAGAATGGCAAATCGACGTGAAAAGTGTGCAACTACACAACACATGGAGAGAAGTACCCCTCTGAGATTCCCAAGTATCTCTAAAAAATAGAAGTGACCTTGAATTATCTAGATTTACAAATGCTTGCGCAAACAAATGATGCAAACATTACCTTAAACCATATAAAGATTACGATGCTCAATAATAGTTTGATTATTCAGTTGAGCATCTAACTGAAGAGAAATAGTTTGTCGAAATTGCGCATCTGGTGCATCAAAATTTGGTACCGTATATGATTTATAATATATGACACCACTGGGTCGAGGCCTCTATGCTGGTGGACTGTTATCCCCGAGGGTCTCTACAAGCCCAGTTGCTATGTAACGATGTTACTAGTTGAATATCACGGATGATGTATTAATGGCAGTGGTAAAATATAAATTCCCATATCAAATTAACGGATTATCCTCCTCAGCATAGCTCTGATCCTTCGAAGTATTTTGGCTCAATCTTGGCACATACATTGTTCACTTTTATAATAAATTCATTTTTCGGATTTCCAACATTTCGTTTCTGAATATATTTGTGAACACCCACTCATATGGAGAACGGCCACTATTGCCTGAGAAGGGCGTCAATATCTAAAAGTTAAACTCTGGCAGACGGGCTACGAGGGCGCTTGTACGCTAGGAAGGAATTCTCTTATTCGCACGGTTTGTCGTGTCAAGACTGTTTCCTTTGTGTTAGACAATTTAAGATTTTCGT
Source organism: Ostrea lurida (assembly GCA_903981925.1). Classification (NCBI taxonomy): domain Eukaryota; kingdom Metazoa; phylum Mollusca; class Bivalvia; order Ostreida; family Ostreidae; genus Ostrea; species Ostrea lurida. The sequence continues at coordinate 22,940 of CAJDSM010048324.1, read as the reverse complement.
ATTCTCAACTACTCAAACGACGATTTCAGCTTACTCAATCGCCAATCTTTTCCATCATATTGTTGTAATGTATGATCGAATATTCCATCCTGGTGATGCACCGATGCAGTGGGTATGAGCTTTTAGTGTCTATCAAGGTGTCGTTCTTGTTCGAGTGGATCGCAAGATCTGTTCTTTGCACGTATGATCAGTTTTGAATTGAAGGTAAGCTACTATACAGAAAATCAAGTTGTTGTTGCAGGGTTTTCAACGTATCACATTTAAAGCAGCATTTCGTAAATTCTATGATTCGTTATAACAATTTAGTTTACCAAATATGGACCTGATCATTGAGTCAAATGCTAGTAGTTATTGTGTTCATTAGCGATTGTTTAAGCCGTTTTTCACAACACTGAAGTTGCTATGGATTGTTTTCCGTTTTATACTGATCAAGACTTTGGGTCTCGCATGGGTGGGGTATGTGCCCGGTCAACAGGGGTAAAATGCTTACTCCTCCTAAGGACAACTTGATCCCACCCTATGGTGTTGTCCAAGGGATCTCGTGATTTGCCCCTAACCTTTTTTGTATCTATTTATAGGACTACGCAGATTGATCACCGTTACGTTATATTTGGGTTGTCCTTATTCTGAAAGTACGAGCATTATACAATTTACATATAACTGTACACTGTTTTCCCTTTTCATTCAGATCAACTCCACTCCTCTTAAACGACTACATATCAAAAATATCATCCATCTTGAAAGACTACGAGTGCAGAAGAAATGTAAACAGTTACTGATTTGGGCAATTGGGCTGGAAAAATCGATGTTTCTTCATACACCATTAAGTTCTATTTTCCGCGGATGAGATAATACGTCTACGTGTCAATGTACAGGAATATTAAACACAGTCTGACAACAAGATTAAATATTTTCTCAGTTATAACAATGCTTTGTATATGAAAAGTAGCAAAGTACAATTTCCAAGAGGAGGTAAAGGAGGTTATTTTCCAATATGGTTTAATGTTGTAAACCATGCTTCCAGTTTAATCTTAATTGCAGACGCGTCGCAAAATGTCTCTAATTTAACAAGCTGATACTTACAAATTTTGTACCGCCGGAGGATGCTAAGTAAATATCATTGTGATATGATTTATCAAGCATGTGCTGTTACAAAAGTAAATGATGTCAAACAATTATCAGTCTCGTAAGTACCAAGTAGAATACAAAACTAGAGTGGGACAAAATATGGACTACGTGGACACATCTGAGTTGGTCCAAGTCTAAGAAAAGTAAACATCTTAGTCGACCAGTCATTATCCGATGACATTATAAGCTAAAATCAAAACTACATGGTGTGGGCATTGTTCCACGCAAAACATAGGCTCAACAGCAACCTACATGCGGTCTATCCGAGGTCCCATGGTAATGTTTTATGTTTTGCATAAAAAAATCAAGCTTCATCACAACTCGTTTTCTTTGTCTTTATCATAAATATTATCTAACATAAAAAGAAATATATTTCCTATTGATAAATGACAGAAGCACAAGGATTGTATAGAAAGGTGAGCTTCAAATGCATTGTACCTTTATGCAAACAACCTTGTATTCGCTTTCAAGATTAGAATTGTATAGCTCTGTCTAAGTACCTTTAAAAGGGATGGAGCATTTGCCAAGGCATTGTTGAATCATCGGTGTTTTATAGAATCAGCTAAGAAAATACCAGAATCGGAACGAGTTTCCAGTCAGTATCTGAACCTGAGACTGTGTGATAAAGCGTGGAATTAGAGGAGAGTGTAGGCGTTCAAAGGACACAGGATATGCCCTGTTTTAGATATGGATCATTTCTCCCAGCAAAACCAGGTGAAAAGATTATTACGTCATGTACATTTATCAGTTTCTGCTCTAAGATTATATCTTGATTAAACATTACTGGCGAACATGCAAAGACAAACATTAGGTCATGAGATACAATTCAAAAAAGCTTGTAGCGATTATAATGAAAAGTACACAAAAATAAATCATGATTTCATTGGGTCCTTTTTCCAGATATTGAATAAGCAACATTTTCGTTTACATGCCAAAGTTTTCTGTTCCCTCTCTTTATCATGTATATTGATTATTGACGAGAATTTGAAACCGTAAACTACGATTTAATATGGATAATCTGATTACTGTTGGGAGAGCACAATGTTAAGATGACAAAACTACCTTTTGCTATTGTAAGATAAAGAGACAATGATCTATGTACTATTCGTCAGAGATTTAGCCATCAAATATCCCAAGTTAAACTGGTCCCGCACAACCTTTATACTCTTGTCTCTTAGTGTGATATCCTGGAACTCATGGCTACAAGCCACCCCCGGATAGTTTCTTCTCTATGTATCTTCAACAGTAATTGCCTCTCAAACATCTGCGTAAAGAGTGATTGACTTGTATATGTCTCTAACGACACACAATTCCGCGGTTCTGTACCGGCGCGTATGGAATAGAAATAAGAACTATACCTATACCATAATCAACTGATATCCAAACATGAAGCGGCTCTCTGCATATTACGTATGTAATAGAAAGAGAATTCGTACCCACGTAAGCCCGTGCCCTAAGATGTCCAACCAGCGCATAGATAGCGAGATCGCAATAGGTCCAATGACTAGAGTAAGTACAAGTATAGTAGAGGTAAATTGCTTTTCTTCGCTACCAGGAGTAAACGCAAAAAACAATACTCGTTTAAGCGGCTTGTTGAAATATACGCTTGAGTAATAAACCTTCAACGCATAATTTGGAAATCGATGGTTTGTGTTAAAGTGCTATAATAGCTTTGTGATAACACAAATGCGTATTACGATTATATATGAGTCATGAAATGAGTCATCTCTGTATTAACATCACTTACTATATAGAGTTTATTGGTCAAGGATAATTATCCGAGAAATTGGAGAGTTAACGATTCTAATGAGTGGCGTGGTAACTAGCCACTATTCATCTAACAACAACAGAAATGATTGTTCTAAGACACGTACTTTGTGTAGGCGTCCGCTTCAGCCACTTGGAAGTCTTCTTCTAGATAGTGAGACATATGAGCATATACCATAATACATAGGACTCTGGTTATGCTAATACTAGCGGAGGTACCCGCTATATTTTAACCAATGATAAGAGAATCAGGAGCTATCGGTATAAGAGAATTACATCTCCCGAAAGTTTCTTATCATTCTACGATATGTATTAATGACGTTTTTTTCTTATGCACTATATCTGGAACATCATTAAAGAATATAATATTCCCCTATATCTACAAAATATATGTGCTGTAAATCAATGATGCGTATGATTGGAGTACGTATTTGTACTTATCTGAATACATAATCATTAAATCATTAACGAAATTTAAAACTAAAGCTTCAAGAGTATTTTACAAAGTCGCAAGTGATTCGTGTACAACGATTCTAAGTTTTGCAGAGTACAAACAGTCATGAGATTCATTAACTCGCGAGAGTCATAGCAGTACCGAGGTGCAAAAGTAGAGTGTCATTAATATAAAAAAGAAATATACATTCCAAATGACTTGATCGTCGAGCAATGCACGAACCCCGACCTAAAAACCGAAGGCAATGATGTCACGTGTGCCATGTGAAGAGAGTACAACATTCATCGTCGTCTGCTGGACCGGTTGAACAGCCACGCCAGGAGAGCACGTAATGTCGAAATCTTAGGGGCAAGGCGGCCAGGGAAGACTGGTGTGTGCGCCTCCCTACTGAGTGATGTGAAGGTCTCGGGCACCCTTAAGCGTAACTGTGAGATCAAAGTGATCTCTGATTGGCAAAGAATAATGACAGTGACTATTTCAAAAGATCAAGAAGTAGGACATGTGCAAACATAGTGGGGCTGCATTTTATACCGTGAGATGTACACTGATACAAGGTGGCGCCTGTACGAGAAGCTCGAGGGCCAAATTTTAGACAGTGGAAAGCTCGCACTGGTGTGTGGTTCCAGTGAAAAGAGGGTGGACAAAAAGTATAGTGGGGTGACAAAATGCGGGTATAGGTCGAGTAGTCGAAACTACGTGCTGATAAGTGAGGTGCCCAGCGAACCAGAGAGAAGAGTGAGAGGAGATTGATAGGGTGAAGCAGAGGTGGGAAACGTGGTTAGCGCAAGGAGTATCACGCACAAATCCATACCGGCTGCCAGCACGCACGACGGAGATGCCATAAACAGGATTTACGGGTGCCAGGGCCTGTGCGGTGCCTCCAGGACAGAACTATGGCTCGGAGCGAGAAAAATATGAGTGGTAGGCGACATCACGGTGCTGGTGGCACTGGAGAACATAGTGCGCTAAGTGTGGTCCTATCAAATCAGGGGATAAAGGATGACGGATTAGACTGGGTCAGAACACGAATTGGGACAGTTTGCATACCGGACACGGTGACATTGATGTACCTAGCTGGGTCGACAGACGTGAACGACTTGCTCAGCAAAAGGAGACAAGGAGAGGCGTATAGTGGCCACTGGGTCGGGTTAAACTGTATAATTAGTAAAGTGCCGAACACCAAAGCCTTAAGAACGTGGTTCCTTGTGTGAACGGCAGCTTCAGCAGCGCTCGCAAGAAGAGCTCGGGACAACGTCTGTCTAACGCACGATGCATTTTTTAGCCCGGTAAGACTCGTCTAAAGTGCGACTAAAGTCACAAGTACTAAGAATAAACCTCGGAGTCCCCAATTACCCGGCGATGCCACAAAGATGAGTAAAGGTAGAATTAATATGAGCCTCCAAGTGTGGTAGACTCCTATATTAATGGAGTTACTATGGATCACATTGCAAAGCTCATCCATCAAAGGCCATTAATTCCACCTTTGTAGGACAAGCTAAAGTAATAGAGTGCAATAAACCACTATGAGCCTTGCCTCAAGAACTTTGGATGATGTAGTTACCCCGTGTAGGTACTGGCGTAGATAAAGAGGTACATGTTTAAAAAAAATCGAAGATCTCCCGTTTAGGATCTGATTCTTAATTTCTGACATAAGTATACCAGACTTAGATGTATAAGTGATAGCCTGCGCTTTGTACCCTCAAAGTCTGTGGCAGTACAGCATGAAGGCAGGCTCGTTCGAGTCGAAATGACGAATTGCTATACTTGGGTGGTGAAATAGTAAACTAAACCTCTCGTGACAAAAAAACAAGTGTGGGAAAAGTTGAGTTGAGTGAAGCGAAATGTAGCGAATCATTAGTTTATGACTGACATGCGTAAACGTGGTTAGGTTTGGTGGCTCTTGAAAACTCTACCTCGGGCATTAGATTCTAATACACGTCTAAATATCTTCATCACGCATACACTGCTTGCATCGAGAGTGATTCTACATTCTCGTGTTCTGGTCTTTGCTGCCAATATAAAGAAGTGGCACATAGTTAAGAGAAATCATCGCACGGAATCATGGAAGCCTTAGGATAGTGGTGCAGACCTACGTTTGGATCGATATCTCCTAGCAATTTCTGTAGTTCGGTCGTCGCACAAGCACACTATCCATTATAGTCCAAAATGGTCGGATACAAAAATCTCTCGAAAAAATATCCCTATGTAGTTTGGAATATGAGTAAGGGACATCATTCTGGCTTAATATACGTAGAGTTATAATTATGAGGTTACTCATAAAGCGACAACACTGACACGGTTTGTTTTTTCATCATCAATTCCGACCGGTAACTCAGTTTTTTTGCACACATACATTCTGACTTATCATTGTAATCACAAATAGATACGACTGCCAATAACGTTGGCCACTTACAATTTAGATGGCATTGCGGTCCATGAGGGTTAATAAGTAGATATAACATGTATTTCGCGACTTGTGGTAACCGCAACCCACCCTACTGGATCTATTCCGAGATAGAACTACATAAATCAGCTATCTGGTCCCACTGAGAATAAACCCCAGAACTCACATGCATCTCTCTCAGTATCACTAATCAGAGAATACACTGTTACTGGTGGGCAATCATAGTTGTTATTCTAACCTGAAAAATATGGTCTGTCTGCCCAGACGACTTAGAATGTTACTCCCGTATATATTTCCAGGTCAGCAGTCTTTGTCAAAAACACCACAATATTACACATTTTACTTGTTAGCATTAATGCCTACTCATTGATTATTTCTCCTTATCTATTCTATGAGACTGGTATATTACGTGTTGTTTAACATTTTAAGGATGTGAATATGAAATCATATCGTGTCGTTCATTGCTCCTTCAAGTGTGTATCATTTCTCTCAAGAAATTATCGTTGATTTTATATGTTAATCTAAAGCTCTTTAGAGTTTTGTTAAGAATCCAGCAATCTGATTGACCTACGCACATCGATTGACCTACTGGACTTTTTACACGCTTTAACAACGTCAGCAATCTCGGCAAGACTATGGGTTCACCGGCTGGTTGTGCGACCCACGGTCAAACAGGCTGACATGTATTTACCACCTCCTGCATAGGCAACCACACTGAATCCCACCTCTCTGAGTAGTGTAGTAGCACAGTGGGATGGATCCACTTGTTGTATTGGCCACCCAACTCTTTGTTTTTACAGTATTTCTATTTAGAACTTAGTCGATCGATTGGAATGCAACGTTCGTTATCTTGATTTTACAACACCTTCTCAGAAATATGTTAGAGGGAAACTAGTATTGCTCTGTAAGGAACCCTCTCTGATACGATCTAGAGTTTAGAATTTGCGTAGTTAAACACAGTAAATGAAACGTGGCTTTAATGAAGACTGAATAGAGCGATACTGGCTTTAGCTACGATCGAGTACAAATGTAATCGATGCTAACGATAGGAATTTCCCAACACAAAGGCTATGGTGTAATTCAAATTTGATTCCTGATTCTGCGTCAAAGTATTTGCATAAAATGATATGAGGTACTAAGAGGATAATAGGTGAGCATATAATCTTTCCCTGTAACAAAAATGTATTTACAACTATATATACATATTTACTATGTAATTTCATTAAACCGTTCAAGGAATAAAATAAAGTATTTTGCCAGCAGTCGTGAATAAACTTACTAAACTGTTCCCCTCAGATAGCGTTTTATTTGACCTCAAAATATCGAAAATTTAATCCCACACCTTTTCTAGACGCCAAGATTGGTGCTATTCCTTGTATTTTATTGACACAATTGGCTTTACTGTAAGGGTATCATTTCACTTGAAAGTTGTTAGGTTCATATGTGACGACGGAGATGTCTCCTCACTTACCACAAATAAATGACGCAGTTCATACAATGTGCGTGTTAAAAACATGAGAGATATCGTCTTTGCGTGGCTTGTCAAATATCCTAAAGATAGCACAGGAATAAGCAAAACAAAAAGATTGGTTAAAAAGTGGCTGCAATGCTAAGTGTTCATTAGTGGATTTGCAAGGAATCGAATTGAACAAAATTATATATTGTGAGTAATGGGCAGCGGAAGAAATCTACGATATCGATGAATTTCTGGTTGGTTCAAAATTAATATACAGTTTATTATCTTAGAACATTTTGGAATATTGTAATATACGGATGGTATTTCATATACTCAACAGAAAACCTTGATATACTCAAATAAAGATTTATAGGAATAACGAAATCAAGAAATCAATTCTTTGAAGAGATATTTCGGTTGTGAAGAGATCGAGTTAACTCGTATTTGTGATAACACAAAACTATTACAAATAGTATAATTTCTGAAGTCTCAATTATAGCAGATGTATATTCTCATTAACATTTGCCCAATCATAGAGGGAATAGTATAAGTTAAACACCACATTGTATTAGTGCACTCCAGGAGAGTGAGAGGTTATGATAGTAGTCTACTTTGTATCAGTCGCCTATATCCAACAGAGACTATTCCCTTCTCGGCAATATGTGTGATCACTGTGTGACTCGAGTATTCAAATTTAAATATGAGAAATCGTATCTTACTATACAATTCAAGGCTGCTCACAAACTCGGTTATGATGTGAATTGGACGATTCAAAAGAAACAGCGCAGAGAAAATTATCCGTATGCACAATTAATAGTCGAGTGAAGAATAGCATTTACCGAATCGAGCAAAGTTGAGAGTGGTCGATGGAATGCAGAATCCGCTTTCTCGCGTCACATCCTCTACCAAGTTGTAGTCTGCCCGTTTTACCCTTCACTCTAGCTGCACTGACTCAGAGAGTTTTTTATTTTTTGTTGGCATTTCTGTAGTTTGTCTTATGTTTATTATTTACAGATGAAACTTTTCTATCGATAGGCTCAATGTGTCTAGAAACAAGAATTACATGTGTCGTGTAATGAAATAATCTGATACACACCACATATAGATTTATTGGTATGTAAATTTTTATTGTTTTAAGTTGCCCAACCGTAGATCACATTTCATCACTACCCATCATGTAGGACGTCTCCTGAGTTACAATGTTGTTTATACGCATATAACTTTTATGAGTACGATCAGTAAAAGATATGTGTGGGGCTAGGTTTAATTGCTGAAATTATAATCACACTCCATTTTAATTAATATTTCAAATTTTCATATTCCTCTTTTTCCATTTAGAAGTCTTGCGAGTCTTTAACGTTATCATCAGAGTACCATGCTCCGAGGACACGAAACTTTTCGTGCGCAAGTCTGAACGTGATAATATGAAACAAATTAGAGCACCAAGTAGGATTGCAAGGCACTACAGCAATGGAGCATCGTCTCTTGACATGATTAGCTGTTAATAAAACGTCAACAATCACTCTTTTTAGTTCAAATTTTTTCGTAGGCTTTTCTACAGCTATTATGGATCTCAGGATGCTAAACTAATATTAGATTTCAAGCGACAAAAGGTCGGCGCTGTATATACAATAGAATAAAAAGTCTTATTAGTTACATTCGTATAGCAATGAAATTCGAAACTCAATATAATATATAAAACGTTATATTAGAGCTTTGTATGGACAACAAATATGACGGACCATTCGTTAATTTTCTTGTCCTGCGAACGGACCTCGCAACCCCCTCCGTGATACGCGCCAAAAAACATCTATGGTCGCATATTTTCCCGCATACAAAGTCTCATAAACCTATACAGGTATAGTCAGCTTGATTACATAATACGAAGTTTTTAAAGAGTACCCTTTTAAGAAATAGAGCTATACAATGTTCTTATGATAAATGTGATAGCCTTATTTTACAACACCGATTAATTCACAGGAGGAAACTTTTGATGACAACCTTTGTTCAACTTCCTAACCATTATGGTGCACAACTGTTGTTAAGGTTAACTGATCCAAATCGTTCCCGATTCCTTATCTATCACACTTTGTCTTCTCCACCATGGGTGTCGTGTCACACTTTATGAGTAATCTGTCTTATCCTCTGGGGTCGGGATATCAAGAGGGGGTGGCCGTGGTTTCTATTTGTGTGAAGACAATTATCACATATCAAGCTTGGTATTCGGAATAAACCAGAGTTCGTTTTCGATATAGGCTCTCAGAAAATAATAAATTCAAGAATTACAATGTTGTTAAAAAAGTTACGATCTTTCTAGAACATGTCCTTTGCTTAGAATGACGGTTTATGAATGACTTAGAGGGATCGTTCGTGATGATACCAGGACAGAGATGATGTTGTAACGTTTTCCCAATAGGTGGGATCTGTAATAGTCCGGAGTATTATGTTGGGAGCTGCTTTTCACAAATTAATACATTTGATTTGGAATGCCATGTTTCTTAGCAAGTATATGTTATGTATATAATTATTTTGAGCATTTTTTTAGTCTTTTTCGATTAATTTCGAATCGAAGATTGGCAGAGCCCGTACATGGATTAGCTATCTACACACTGTATTTCAATTAGTGTTTGCGGACTGATGACTCGCTATAGGTGAATTCTCCTTTAATTATTAAGAGAGACTCTATCCGTAACTAGTTCAGTGAACAGGGATATAATGCTCTTTGGCCGTTTAATAATCTTCGTCAAGTTATCTAAACTAGTTGATATCTCGCGTATATAAGTACTATCTGTAATCATATTAGAGAGATACCATGCATGCATCCGATTTTACTGGATTATTGAAGAACCTTGTGACCAGTTTATGACCTTATCATGTATGGCCGATATTACTGCGGGACCTGAAAGTCGGATATATTTGGGAGTAGCTAAAATTTTTATGGTGCGCAAAAGGCTAGCTATTGTCCGACTGAGATAAGGCGTAGACCTAGGTAGAGTGATTGCGAAGTATCTTTTGCTGTAGTCGGTGATTAAATATTGGTTATCCAATGTAAATAACAAAACTTCAGACAACTATTCTCTTTCTCCGGACAAATTTGGTTCTATGGTCCTGATTGATTACATTCATTGTGGTTTAATCAAGTATTTTGGTTATCAACACAAAGTTTAAGAGTGAATAAAGAGCAAAATTGTAATCTCTATTACGATCTCTAGTTTCAAGTATTAATTGTGTACCGAGAATAATATTCTTGTCTAATTAATGGTCATCAATATAGGAATAGTGTGCACGAAGTGTTGAGTCCTATTGCTTGTACTTATAGACAGACGATACACTATAATGCGCTGCTTTACACATCTTGACTGTGATATGCTTTCAAATTTTCATTGAAAACATCAGTTACACGTAAATCGAATAGTAACCCAAGTGTCATTCGTTGACAATATTTGGTGTTTACCGACTTGACTCGGTTAATTATACTGATAACGCCATGGAATGTGCTATGAACTCGGTCCCTATCGTAGAAATCTAAAGTTGACAAGCGTGTAAACATCATGAACATTGGCGCGAATCAACTGATACAAAATGCAAAAAGGTCTCTCATTTGACAAAGATGATGACGAATCAGTGCCTATTTGGTTCTTTTTATATATTCTTGCATAGTGAGTGCTAGTAGTAAGTACCGGGCAGCATGGCCACTTTTGCGCGGGTTTTAGTATCTAACATCTTACCGTTAGTCGGTTTTAGATAGATTCTACAAGGGTTAGTAATTAGTATAAGCCGCTGACATATGTAGTGGATAGAGAGAACGTACGAGCGAAGATTTGGCTACTTGGCATTTGTCATGTTGAACAATTCTAATGGCAGAGTCGCGTTCTTAGATAAGGAATGAACAATTCTGACTGTCTTACGAATCATTTACATTCTGACATGAGGAGACCGCGATGCACGACTCGTAACAAGTTGCGATGCATATCTGTAAGCTGCATCAATTGCAGCAGTACTCGCAGGCATTCTATATCATGGTTCTTGCAAGGACACAATGTTGGGTCAGATGCCCTTGGCCCAGTATCACATATAGCATTGTTAAAGAACTTTTTTGGCAATTGTAATTGCTTTTAGGAAATATGATGTACTTGCTAGCAAGGTAAACTTTCACGAATACAAGGAAAATTTCTTATTCTTTATGTACTGTGACAAGTTAGGGCGGTCTACCACTTAAAACAATGGGGTAGAGAGATCGATCGCGAAAGGGACTCTGGTTTACTGTTTGTTAGGGTTAGCATCCATTCTATGGACTCTGGTTTACTGTTTGTTATGGTAATAGTCATTACCATAACAAACAGTAAATAACATGAGTCCCTATATGGATGCTAACTAAGTAAGAGCCAATGGACCAACCCAAACTAACAAGCCCTATAATGGATCATAACAACACGTACAAGCCTAGATGTGTACCCACCAGTAAACCGAGTCCTATGCGCATCTGGTGCATAAAGATTTGGTACCGCGTATATGAGTTTATATGCTAACGCCTAACAAACAGATATCTTTTCCGGGTACAGTAGCCTACCGGTTAGTGTGCCTAAACTGAGGATCCTAACCATAACAAAAGACATATTTTGCCGGCCCAGTAAGTCATAGTACCTAATTGGATATGCTAACCCTACAAACATCATCTTGGCACGTCCAGTAGCACATATTCTTTATAACTTGATCGTAACACTAACAACAGTATAGCGTAGTCCCTCTTACTTGATAATACCCTAACTCAAGACAATACTATGCACGGTCCAGTAAGTATCCTACACGAAGCTCCTATCTTGGTTCTAAAGATATTGACAGGAAGAAGGAGAAAACGTCAGATCGTATTGTTGGCAATAACATATGCCAGGATGTGTGGGTTAACCAATTGAATTCAAAAAGAAATTCTAGAAGAAATTTCTAGTGAATTGCATGGTCAAAACCTTACCAAATCAACAACACAGCGAAACTTTTTTTAAAACTCATATAACAATTCCTGCCGCCCCAATACAATAATACTTACACATTTTGATGCAATAAAGAGCGACAGTTAAACAATTGGTCAAACGTAGTCATAATTCCAAAAAACAATATAACAAAATCGAGTTGTCAGGGGCAATACGGGACCTCCGACAAAGCGAAGGTAGGATCAGGTGCCATGGAGGAGTAAGCATCCTCTGTGGACCTGTGTCACACCCGCCAGTGAGAGCCCTTATATATATTATACATGCAGGACGGTTTCCTTTGTTCATAAAAAAATGGAGAACTGGAAATGATCATTTTCCTTTACACCCGTCTTTACCGTCTCTACATGAACAAATTATAATATTCATTACAAAGCCACAAAATATTGGAAATTTAGCACAGGAGCATTTCCTCATGGAAAGCTTGTCTCTATTACTGGTGTTGACTTTTGATTTAGACTGTTATGGCGTGGCGTTGCACACGTTAGGTTTCAAACATCTCACTGAATGAAAATATTTTCAAACATATGTCACATACGATGCACCAAAAACAAGTAGAG
>CAJDSM010048324.1:0-10161 GCA_903981925.1 Ostrea lurida | reverse complement strand
CCATTATAGGGACTCTGGTTTACTGTTTGTTGTGGTTATGATTCATTGTAGGGACTATGGCCTACTGGATCCAGCAATTAATGTCTGTTTGTTAAGGTTAGGATTCAGTATAGGGACTTTGACTCATATCTATCATTCCCGTTCAATGTGAAGAAAACTAAAACCTTGTTTTTTAAAAGAAAGTCTTTTTAGAAAGAGCAGTTGAAGTATAACTTACGATTATCAAAGCTGAAAATAATCTTACTTTCCTTTGAAATAATGAACATAACGAAAACAATGTTAGGAAACATGTAGTCTTATTTTCCTTTACAATAGTGAACAGAACAAAGGAAGAAAGTGTTTTTACAGGCGTTCTTATAATTAGCTGAAACCATAACATTTTCTATGGATGTTTAATCACTTCTGGTTTACAAGAGACAGAAGGATAGCTTCATTTAATGTTTCTAATATTTTTAAGGAGTGTGAGAATATAGAAACAGAAGCATCCTTAAATTATCTCAATGATTAATATATTTATCATCCTTTGCAGAATGGCAAAATCCCGTGAAAAGTGTAGCAACTACACAACCATGGAGAGAAGTACCCCTCTGAGATTCCCAGGTATCTCTAAAAATAGAAGTGACCTTGAATTATTAGATTTACAAATGCTTGCGCAAACAAATGATGCAAACAATTACCTTATAACCATATAAAGGATTACATGCTTCAAAATAGTTTGATATTCAGTTTGAGCATCACTGAAGAGACATAGTTTGTCGAAATGCGCATCTGGTGCATCAAAATTGGTACCGTATATGATTTATATTATGACCCCTGGGTCGAGGCCTCTGCTGGTGGACTGTTAGTCCCCGAGGGTCTCTACAGCCCAGTTGCTATGTACGATGTTACTAGCTTGAAATACGGATATGTATTTAATTGCAGTGGTAAAATTACAAATTCATATCAAAATTAAGGATTATCTCCCTCAGGCATAGCTCTGATCCTTCGAAGTATTTGGCTCCAATCTTTGGCACTACATTGTTCACTTTTATAAAATTCATTTTTCGGATTTCCAACATTTCGTTCTGAATATATTTGGTGAACACCCCACTCATATGGAGACGGCACTATTGCCGAAGAAGGGCTTCAATATCTAAAATTAAACTCGGCACGTACGGCCTTTACGCAGGAAGGAATCTTCTTCAATTCGCACGTGTTGTGTTGTTCGTTGGTCAGAGCGTGTGTGTTCCTTTGTGTTGATGACAAATTTTAGATTTTCGTTATGGTTCAAACTACTCAAAACTGACGATTTCAGCTTCTTCAATCGCCAATCTTGTGCTCTCATATTGATGTGTGTGTTGTAATGTATTTGATCGTGATTATTCTGCGATCCTGGTGTATGGCGGGAACCGAGCGATGTGTGTGTGTAGGTGGGGAGGCGGTTTTAGGGGTCTATGTCAAGGTGGTGTCGTTCGTTGTGTGATGTTGGATTCGCAAGATCTGTTCTTTGCAACGTATGGATCCAGTTTTGAATTGAGGTAAGCTACTTACAGATAAGTTGTTGTTGCAGGGGTTTCAACTATCACATTTAAAGGCAGCATTTCGTAAATTCTATGATCGTTATAACAATTTAGTTTACAAATATGACCTATCATTGAGTCAAATGCAGTGTATTGTGTTCATAGCGATTGTTTAAGCCGTTTTTCACGAACACTGAGATTGACTATGGATTGTTTATCCGTTTTATACTGATCAAGACTTTGGGCATCCGCACAGTGGGGTATTGACCAGGTCAACAGGGGTAAACATGCTTACTCCTTCCTAGGCAACTTATCCCACTCATGGTGTGTCCAGGGATCCGTGATTGCCCAACTCTTGTTTTGTATTCTATTTAGGCTTACGCAGATTGATCACCGTTCGTTATATTTGGTTGTCCTTATCTGAAGTACGAGCATATACAATTACATATTACTGTACACTTGTTTTCCCTTTATTTCAGTCACTCCACTCTCTTAAAGACTACATATCAAAATATCATCCACTTGAAGACACGAGTGCAGAGAATGTAAACATTTTACTGATTGGGCAAGTTGGAGCTGGAAAATCGAGTTTCTTCAACACCATTAATTCTATTTTCCGCGGAGAAATTACGTCACGTGCATGTACAGGAAGTTCAGAACACAGTCTGACAACAAATGTAAATATATTTCTCGTTTAACAATGCTTGTATATGAAAAGTAGCAAAGTTAACATTTCCAAGAGGGGAGGAAGGAGGTTATTTTCCAATTGGTTAAGTTGTAACATGCTATCAGTTAATCCCTAATTGCAACGGTGCAAAATGTCCTAATTTAACAGCGATACTTACAATTTGTACCCGGAGGATGCAAGTAAATATCATTGTGATTATATTATCAGTTGTGCTGTTTACAAAAGTAAATATAGCCAACAATTATCAGTCTCGTAAGTCCCAAGTAGAATACAAAACTAGAGTTGGGCAAATATGGACTACTGGACACATCTGAGTTGGGACCAGGTGCCTAGGAAAAGTAAACATCTTAGTCGACCAGTCATTATCCGATGAATCTATAAGGCTAAAATCAAAACTGACATGGTTGGGCATTGTTTCACGCAAACATAGGCTCAACACAACCTATGGTCTATCCTGAGGTCCATGCGTGTTTATGTTTTGCATAAAAAATCAAGCTTCATCACAACTCGTTTTCTTTGTCTTTATCAATAAATATTATCTAACATAAAAGAATATATTTTCCTATGAAAATGATATATCACAAGGTTGTATAGAAAGGTGAGCTTCAAAGATTGACCTTTTGCAACAAACTGTTTTCGCTTTCAAGATAGAATTGTAGCTCTGTCTGTACCTTTAAAAGGGGATGCATGCCAGGCATTGTTGAATCATCGGTTGTTTTATGTAATCAGCTAAGAAAATACAGAATTCGGGAACCGAGTTCCAGTCAGTATCTGAACCTGAGACTGTGTGATAAGCGTGGATTAGAGGAGAGTGTAGGCGTCAAGACACAGGATATTGCCCTGGTTTTAGATGGACATCTCCCAGCAAATTACCAGGTGAAATAGATCGCATGTACATTTCAGTTTCTGCTCTAGATTATTACTGATTAAATCATTTTACTGGCGTATACATGCAAGACAAACATTAGGTCATGAGATCAATTCTAAAAGTGTGCATTATAATGAAAGTATCACAAAAATAAATCATGATTTCATTGGTCCTTTCAGATATTGAATACAGCAACATTTCGTTTACATGCCAAGTTTTCGTTCCCTCTCTGTCATGTATTGATTTACAAATTTTTATTGGATTATGATTACGTTTAACACAATGTTAACTATTTGTATTAATAAGCAATTTGTACTCGTATTTTTCATCAATATCCCGTTAATGTTTCTTTCTTCAGTTTAATCCTGCATCTCATGCTACAGCCAAGTTTCCTAGATTTCAACAAGCCCCCAAACCAAAGGATAAATTCCACACGGTGGCCTTTGTGATAAACTCTAGTACCATTGACGTCATGAATACCACCGTTGTCCAACAAATGAAGGAGGTCCAATGCTTGATTGTTGAGAGAGGTAATTGTTTTCTTCGTGGTATAATAAAACGAATGTTGAAGGCTATGAAAAATGGAAGATATTGGTCAGAAATTTTTATTCACGACTAATGTATTTCAGGATTCATATTTGGTAAACTTGTTTGCGGTGAGTAATTTGCGCGATTGGGTTTTTCTAATGTATGACATACATTCATGGACTGGTTTGCAACACGAATTATTTAAGATGATGAGGGTCTTAAAAATCTCCCGAAAGTTTCTTTCACGCAAATGAAAGTTTGTATACAATAATGATCAGTGATCATTCTCAAAAATCGAATACGGGATGCAAATTCGCAGACGACAAAGGATGAATCCCTGAACAAATACATCATTTAATGATGTTCCATGAATTGTTGATCTGTAGAATGATTCATTTAAAGTTAAATCTAGCATGGGAAATGATCATTCATCTTCCAATGAAACAAAAGCAAACATCCATTGTTGATCGTCTTGCCATTAGACTAAGTCCGATTTCTTGACAAAAGAAACGGAGTAATCCACAGTGCAACGCAATATATATTACTATTGAAATAAATCCTTCAATATTGGCAGGTATTCCACAGGTTATCTATCTGACAAAACTGGATAAAATATGTCCTCATGTAGACGGTGACATTAGAAATATCTTCACGAGCAGCGCCTGCCAAAAAGCAGTGGATACAGTTGCTGACGTCATTGGAGTGCCTCGATCACACGTTTTCCCCGTAAAAAAATATGAGAAAGAAACTCGACTACAAACACCAATCTATATTTTGGCTCTCTCAGCATTGCGTCAGAGGTTAGTGTTTGCAGACGACTACTTGGAAGATCAGAATGAATTTTCGGAATAATATATACATGTATTCACATTGGAAAATCTCTGTATTCACTGTGAACATTACACAAATGCATGCATATATATAAATCAAGGCAGCATATAGAACATTTGTACTCTGCATTCACTGTGAACGCTTACATGCATAATGAATTCCACACATATAGACAGGCATTTCAAAATATATAAATTTTGTAATTTCTAAACGTGTACTTATATCAAAAACACATACTAATAAAGAGGGTACAGACAAAGAAAAATTAATTGCATTATTTTGTTTGAGTAAAATGATAATAATAAAAAAATAATCGACAGTAACGATAATAAAAATGTGGTGCAGAAGGAGTTGTTCTAGTCGTCGTGGTAGTAGTGTTGATGGTGGCGCTGGTATTGAATGCAAACAATTCCCGTTCCATAGTGTAGTTGGTTACCTTCATCACCCGACAAAATATGATTTATTTCTTTATATTCATACGAATGTGCAGAAACTGTTACGGGATAAAACCAAAAAAAACTTGCCGTGTCCTTCAAACCTTACTTATGAGGTTATATAGACGATGTCTTACAATTAACAAATCATAATTTTCACAATTATGTTCCATTTTGATAATATCCTGACGAAACTTGAATAAAGGGAGGACACCACAGAATCTGACAGATGTGCTTCAATATTTGGATAATTTTACTCATATTGACACTAATGGCCGACTGACAACTACATTATATGATAAACGTGATGACTTTTGACTTTGCAATTGTCAACTTTCCTATTTGTGTAGTAATGTAACCACCTATCACCTGCTTATGGTGTGTATGTCTCTCAGTTGAATTCGAATACGCAATGGGCAACCATTGAGTATGATGAATTTTAAAGCGAGGCCAACTACTAACCAAAAAAGGTTGATTGTTTAAGGGTTATAACAAATCTCGTTTAAAGTCATCAATTTCGCAAATTCTACGGTCGCTATAATGCCTTGTTTGCGATTAAATTATCACTAAATCATATGTTGATCTGATTTGTTTCAATACCCCTTTGTCATTTTCAATACTAAGTATTTGACGACGGGTAACCCCGTTTACTTTGTTTTCGAACTTCAGGCTCACGGCGGGTGGTGACCGGTGCAGCAGAGGATGCTTACTCCTCCATGGCACCTGATCCTGCTTCGCTTTCGTCGAAGGGTCCGTGTTGCCCCTACAATCTCGATTTTGTATGTGTTTTTTGGACTATGATTACGTTTGAACTTTGTTAACTTTCGCCATTTTATATTCTTATCATTTTATTTCATAATTACATGACAAAAATTAATTCCATCAGGCTTAAATAGGTGTTTGAATTATTTCTTGACCCAATGCCTTCAAATAACCTAGATTATGTAAATCGATCGCGCAAGAAATTTTACAGTCCCAATGATGACATGAAACCATTATACATTGTATAAAAATAAAAAGAAATATATTTCATGGTACACAAATGATTCGCCACACGCTTCCCAAAAAAAACCCCGTATTTGCGATTAACAGCCGATAAATTGGTCCTCGTTATCAATAGACGATCGAAATAGTTCCCCTTTTTATTCTTGCAACAGTGTACATGTAATTAAATGATGGCGTATACATATATTTTGTCGTCCTGCGTTTTGCTAAAAAATTCTAAACATGGGTGAGGAAAGAATTGTGTCAAATAATTCGCAACAAAGTGAACGGGATTATTCATGTGGTTCTAATTCATTAAAGGGCTTTGGGAATAATCAGATAATACCAATGAAATCTGAATTTGACAGAAGAGGACGTCTATATTCACACAGTGATTGAAAATTGGGGAAATATAGATTAAATGTCAGCTGATAAAATGTATTATACCCCTCACCCCCGCTTCTGTAGATATATTGTGTTTTTTTTTCAATAGCATGGGTACATTTAACTGAAATTCCCAATGTAACATAATGCTACAAAGTATTTACAAAATACTGGACAATTATTTGCATATAATTTGTTTAAAGGCATTAGTGTCTCATCAATGACATCACAATATTTTGCAAAAGAACTCCAAAAAACAAATTTGTAGTATCCGAATATGGAGTAATCAAAAGCTGCAGGCCGCTTTAAATTGAAATCATTTTGATCTTGTAGCCCTTTATAGAATTAATGTCTGGAAGACAATATATAAAACTGGTACCCCACTGATTGGTGGCTACACAGGAAACCATAAGAGATGTTGAAAGTCAAACAGGGTACCAGTTAAAATTGAAGAGCAGGAAATTATTTTGTAATTATTATCATATCCAATGTGTTTTCATAAAGATTCTGAATAACCTTTTGTAATTTTTCTAGTTTAAAATTTAAATTTCGGGGCCACCAATTTGGAACATAAAAAATTTACCATATCTTAGACACTATGTCTTAAAGAACATGTACAGTTTATGAAATGGGCGTATAAAGCTTCAGGACTGTTTTTGTTCTTCGAAGCGAAAATCATTATATTTTACATTTGCTAATAACACATTCATAATTCCAATGAGCAAATAAGATCGCCAGCACAAATTCATCAATATTCAAAATAGTTATGCAGCTTTTTTGAAGCGAGGCAAACTCCAACAGAATAATGATGTTGCAGAGTTATAACGAATCTCGTTAAAGTCATCTTTTCGGCGACACTCGTACGAGTCGACTATGAGTGATCAGTGTGTTCTGCTGAATTAGCGAAGGCTCAATCCTACTAAGTTGCACTTGGCCTGGTGGTACCTGATTTCGCTGCTCTCATTACCTCGTATTCGTCTAGAAGTCCTGAGTAACATTATCCTACTAAGAGTATTACAGTAAACTACGGTAATCCCGTTTCTTTATTTCGACTAGGGCTCAAGGCGGGTGTGACCGGTCAGCCAGAGGATGCTTACTCTTACCATGGCACCTGATCCTGTCTTTCGCTTTTGTCGGGGGTCCGTGTTGCACTACACTCGATTTTGTATATATGGTTTTTGGGACTATGATTGTTTAACACAAAATGTTTTACTTCGGCCAATTTATATAACATTAGTTGCACTAGAAATCCGTGCCTAATTATATCATTAACCCCCACAACATCTTTGTCGGAGATTGGAAAGCGTAGGGAATTAGAAGATCAGGTCTGAATTCTATAATTCAAAATCAGTGGGGGCGACTAAGGAGGTATAATCGGAAGGAAAGGATATTTTACTAAAATATTGGGAAAGATTTTAAATCCATCTGCAGGGAACATTTTTTAAAACTTTCACCACGTGCCCGTGTGCGTTTCGGTAGTACCATTTTAAAAGTGTCGAATAAAGTAGTTCCGGAAAATCACCTGAATTTTAAAATAAAATGTGTTTTTAACCAGTGATAATCGGCGCTAGGCAATCACTTGAAATAAAGTTAAATGATATAATGGTGAAACTTACATGTACATGTATACGAAAGCTGAGATGAGTTTTTAAATTCATGCAATGAATTTCATGATTCCTTCCTCTGATTTTTTCAAAAAGGGTTTCGTGTTTACCCGCTCTGTTTAAACATTTTGCTGAGGATTATGAGATTAATTTTATTTACTGAATCGTCCATCAAACCCATATAAAGTCCTTCTTTCTTTTTCTAATTTATTCTTTTCTTTCAGATTTTTTCACCCGTGGGAATCCGGGTTTAGAATAGGTCCTTCAGTATCCCTTGCGTGGTCGTAAGAAGGCGAATGAATGGGGCGGGTCATTCGGATGAGACCGTAAAAACCGAGGTCCCGTGTAACAGCAGGTGTGGCACGATTAAAGATCCCTTCCTGCTAAAAGTCGCCTAGTGTCGAGCCAATAGGCCTAAATTTTGTAGCCTTTCACGGCATTGGTTAACGTATCCCTTAATGAAAGTGAAAATAGTCTCGGTGGGACGAAAACAATAAATAATCATCAATCAATCTTTCAATTCTCGGCTGAAATATAATATTCTGCCACTCATCTAAATTGATTATTGATTGATGTTAACCTGAATTTTAATCCTGGAGTAAATGTCAGAGAAGTATCAAAAACTGGTAATGTCGAATCAAACTGTTTACTAATAAGGAACACGAAGATACAAAACAATGATCATCCCTTGAATCCATTAAGGATTAGTAAGGAGTACTGTATGTAAGGATTCCTGTCCCTATAGTAACCAATGACCTAAAACCAATCTTTAATCAAAATTTGATGACTGTAGGTTTTTAAAAGAAATCAAAAAGTTAATATTTTATTTGTTTATAAAAAAATATTTCAAATGTTAGTAAGGATTTGTGATTTAACACTTTTTGAGATCCATCACATAAATGGTCTTGACTGAGGCCCTAGATCAGAAGATATGCGATCAAAGACAGGAGAAATGGATGGAGATACATAAAGATATGGGATCAGGTGCCTGGCGGGGGTGTTCACCTCTCGACTGGGTGAAATGTTTGAATATTCATTTAATTGTAAAAGTAACAGTTTAATTTATCATATCACGCATAACGACCACAGAAACTTGTGAAATTCTAATTCTTAAAGAACATTAGAATTACATCATTTTCATATTGTCATCTTGTTTCATTTGCTGGTTTTTTTTTTTTTTTTTTTTTTTTTTCTTCTTTTTTTTTTTTTTTTTTTTTTTTTTGTGAATTACATTAATTTATACAATTATTTAATTTCGAAAATATTCTCTGTCTTTTATTGCATTTTACCAGAATGGATCGAATTATTGTGATATCCGAATGACAGAAAAAAAAATGACGGTTGTGATACCGACGCTTACTGCAAAAAATCGTTGATTAAAAAAAGCTTGTATTGTCGCCATAAGAATTTAAAACGAAAGTAAGGTCGACAGGAGATTCACAAAGCGGTATGGTGATAACGATCTGTTTACGCCCTTAAATTGTCATACATTATATTGGCGATGAATGGTTTCATCATACAATGTAGAAGTAAAGCACTGCTACACTCAAGGGTCAAAGTTAATTATCCGCACTGGCCTTTTTCTTCACTAATATATACAGGGCCGTAACCAGAATACCATTGAGAGGTGCACAAAAACTAACTAAAGAGTATAATACCTCGATTCGGTCCAGGTTAACTCTGGTAAGGGTCCAGGGGGGCGACATCCCCTAAAGCTAGAGATTTTAGCACTTTTTTAAAAATGGGTGTTGCACATGCATCTAGTGGCACCCCACACCCTGGTTACGTCATTGAACGCCTCGGAAAAATAGTCTGGCTTTTCTGGGAAACTGGGGGGGGGGGGGGGGGCACTTAACTATTTTTCTGGGCGGTGCGCCACTTAAATTTAACTGGTGATCACCAGAATCTCTCTCTCTCTCTCTCTCTCTCCTCTCTCTCTCTCTCTCCTCTCTCTCTCTCTCTCTCTCTCTCTCTCTCTGAGAACATTTAAAATCTTTTAAAAATAACAGCAATGAAAACTAACAATATAACATGCAATATGAATAATTATTATTGGAGAAGGAGTTTAAACAGGGTTTGCAGAGAGAGAGGAGAGAGAGAGAGAGAGAGAGAGAGAGAGAGAGAGAGAGAGAGAGAGAGAGAGAGAGAGAGAGAGAGCCTGGCGGGCTGGTCATAAATTAAGTGGCGGTCGCCAGTTGAAATCTAAATAACGGCTGCCAGTGAAATCTATCTGGCAGCTTCCACTTAAATTCCTTAGATTGCTGTTCTAAAGTTTTTCCCGGCGACCAACCACTTAAATTTATAAGGTGGTCGTTCAAGAAAATAATTGTCGGCCCGCCAG
>CAJDSM010048322.1:1896-13546 GCA_903981925.1 Ostrea lurida | reverse complement strand
CATCTAAAAAATAAATTAACCAACATTTATGATAGACATAATTACGCACAGTTGATAAGAGCCGATCTAAAACAACAGTTAGCAACAATAACACTAACATCCAAGCACCTAGGTAAAATCAGAGACAACCAAATATACTAATGATAATAAACTAATATTAACAAGCCTATTCTAATGAGTCTATAGATAATAATCCTAAAAAAGTCTAAAGCTAAGAATATGGGAGGTGGACAGATGTGAAATATGACCGGGTTGTGACAGTAATAAGAATTAGAAAAGTAAAGAGGTGAAATTAATGGGAATGAGGGAAGACGAAGATCACATAGCCAAAAACTATATGAAGCCAAAATGATTATAGCCCGAGGGAAACTGAGCGGATGTTATCTCGAATCTTGTTCCTAACCTTCATAAAATGAATTTTGGGTTGTTCATTCAATCACAACTAGTCTAAACTGAAATAGCGTCGGTCATTCTTTCCTAACTCTTCTTTCCACCATAGGTCTGGGCCTTGATGTTCCTAATGGTGATTTTATCTCAATCCTTAGCACCAATTGAATTCGATAGGCGTCTGGGAGGAATTTTAATTAGTTCATTCCATTGAGTAGGTTTGGGAAAAATCACTCAAAAAAAAGACACACAGTATTGTGCTGTACCCGAAGAGCTCTAACCAACTATCTTATGTCACAAATCAAAATCCAGACCTCACATTTCTCTTAGGCTATTTCTCGCATGTATGTATCAATCGTTTGTTCAGACTCTCTCTAGCCAATCAGCCTTTGGAATGTGCTCCCTAGTGATACATAATTGTAGAAAACCTCCGTCTGATTCTTACAAAATCTTTCTCAAACTTGGTGAGCTGGAACATTTTTTTCCTTGTAGGTACTCTAGTAATCAATGGGGTACTCCAAATAACTAAATTTGTTTAATAAATTCGCCATAGCACGCTTAATTCTTGATCTGGAATCGCGTTATTGTTTGATTGCCAGTAAACAAAAATTAACTAGATTGATCCTATTTGGTCCGCTGGTTTTAAAAGACAAAACCCATTGCCACTTTCCTGATTTATGCCGCTCGCTTTCTAGGGAGTTATTGATGTTTAAGCTACGATAGCTTGAGTCGGTAAGGAGTTTTTCTGGAACTGCAGTTACAAAAAGCCGTTATATAAAAATTTCTTTGCTTGTTGTATAGTTTGCTATTGCGATTGAATTTTTTATGTTGGTATTTTATCGGTGGTATTATAAGAGTTCGCTCGTCTTAAAGTAAATTTATACATTATTTTGATTACAACCTCGATCATTTATTCAAAGGAAACAAACAAACGTAAGCCAGCATGCATAAGTCTACGTCTATCAATCAGGAAAGGGCATCAGAAAGTCGGCTAGAAACACTCTTGGACAAATTATTAAATAGGATATAGAACACAATTCACGCTCATTACCCCATAAACACATAAAAATAAAATATGCTCTTGCAGTAACCAATTCCCCTAATAGTAAGAATTAATATGTATCCTTCTCACATCAGAATACTGTGCCACTGTGAAATCTAATTCAAAATGCACATTATATCTTCAGAGCCGAACAAGTCTCCTACGCATCACCAAACGAGACCCCCTACCTTTAAAGGGAATTCACACACTTCCTCCTACAAGCAACATTCAGCCCTAACCCTATACCCCTATTCCGTTAATCGACAGTCATTTAACATGTACAGAACAAACAATCCAATATAACCACCTGAAAATTACTCAAGCATCTATTCACGAAACTGTAAAATTCATATTATTTAGGTTATAGTCGAGAAGTCGCCATGTACCTAACGAGATCACACATCAACTACTATACTCGATAACAGACCAAGCCCATTAACCATTCGCGTAGTCCCAATTCATCCCTATTTACCAATGGATGCGCACCAAAGTAGGAACATCTGCTAAGTAACCAATCCCCATTTATCCACAAAACGAAAAAACCGAACTATATAAATTAGTATCTATGCGAACACTTTTACATACCCCTAAACATTCAAAGCCATTCTCTCTGTAAACAACACTTTCATCCGTAACCGAATCTAACACACTCAAATTTCAAACCATACCCATTACCAACCCTAGACCCTTCACACAATGTCAGTTCAGAGATCCAAATAAACTGACTCCAATAACCTCTTAACGCATATGTGGGACACACACAATTACATTCAGCATATAGACAACAGCACGGCACTCGAAACAACCTTCCATATCACGCATATCTTCCGGGATTACACACAAACATTTTTAAACAATACCCCCTAACCCATCTCAAATCATTTCAAGATCAATCCATACCTAACCCCTACAATATTCAAATACCACCTCATACCTCTGCTTATTACCACTAAATCCTATTCTCAAACAACATCATACATCCCTCTTCACTCAAGCAAACATTCCAGCAACCCATAGCCCTACTTCCACGAACATATCAGGGCAACCTGATAGCCCCTACCACTAACATCACATTCAGTCAACCAGTAACCCCCCCCTGACCCTTACAATGACCCCACAAGAGAGCATATACAGAATCCCAAATAAGCACCCTAAGCCTCTGGATCCTCCATATCATATCCCAACCACACATTCCAACTTACTCCTAACTCCCACCCAATCGATTTTTATTAACCATCTCCACTACCTTCATAGCTCCCACAACATTGTCAAGCAGATCCACATAAGCGTACCTCCCACTTTGAAACATTATACCTAGCAACCATAACCCATACCTACCCACAAAGGCAATTTCAGTGATACTTACCCATATCCCCGAAAACCAACAACGCCACAAACATTTCAGCACCCATAACCCCTACCCACAATCAATTCAAAGAAACTCCCGCCATACTCTACGCCATTTGTTTTCATCCACCACATCTCGCCATCAAAAACCCTCTACCTGCCCAACATACATTCAGCCATCCCATCGAGCCCGTCCCACACAAAGACATTATACGACAACCCCAGAACCTACTCCTAACAAACAGTGTGGATAACATCCCTGAATAAGTATAACCAAATAATTGCATAGCAATATATATTTTCTCCACTAGGTATTGTAAGTTTCCAAAAGATTATTCACAATCCAGAACCATGATTTTCTTAAAAGTACAGATGCTAGCCTGTCTGACGTATGTTCCCTTTCCCGGATTCGCCGTATAATGTTTACCAATTGGATTTATATCTAAAGATTCTAATACAGAGGCTGATTACTAAATTCTGCCGCTGATCTATGCATTTGGTATGTCATTATAGTTGAGGCCTGATTGTTCAGGGAAAGAACGTAGACAACTACCCAAGGAGGATGTCCGAATAAATTCATAGCAAATAGAGAGAGCTGACAGTGATGTCAAGAAACTTGCTAAGATAACCACTTAATAAAAAGAACTCTTCCTTGCTAAATTTCGGAGAGCTTGTTTGTATCTCTCCAATATCTGCTTTTCTTTTAAAATTGGCTTTTCTCCTTCTATGGAAAAGTTGGATCCACTAGATCATTATAGCAAGCCACTTCCGTGTATTCTGAGGATATTATCATTTCCAGTTCCACTAATCCATATTATTCCCAAGAGATTAACCACTAAAATTATCATCTCCTGGTACAAAAGAGACTAACCAGGAGAAAATTGAATATCATTGATTGCACATAAATCTCACCTAGAAATAACAGTCCACGGAATGAGGCACATTCACATCGACTATATATAGCATGACGAATTTACTGGCTACTATGTATCGCTTAAATAACAAGCTATGAACAATATTAGACAAAATTACCATGTTATGCTTTTATAGAACAGACTTTCGTTGGGTCTGGATAATTCCGCCCATTGGAGGGATCAGTCATCATCTATTTCAATCGTCAATCCACTCATTCAATATACAATTATACGACACGCTACATCCATCACGCTCATACCACGAACGTAGTGGTTTATGACGGGGAGGAGTGGGGCAACCCTTCTTCTCCGTTGGTCATTAGCTCTCACCTCCAGCTCAGCCGGCACCGTCCGTGAGCTGCCAGATAACTCAGGTTTCTTCCCGGGCTCCATCTCTCTCTGAAACTTATGCATTGGTATTGCAATAAAATATTTCCATTGCGTACGTTTGGTGCAGATACCATATGAGCCTATAAGAGTGCAATATTAGATGCATGAGCACTCACTAAATACGTCAAACCAACTCACGTTTTCTACAACCATTCAGTTTTTATTCTAATCCTCCATAGAGCTTTTACATTGGAGAGATTCTTCTGATGATATAAACTTGTTTGCAGATAAATTTCATGAGAATGGGATACACTTCATAACAAAGGATACTAAATATTATTAAATAGCGTAATGGTTGTGGCCCATCTGCAAAAATTCTCGCAATGCAGCTACACAGTAAGCGTTGGGTTCACAGATGGGACGATACAATAGAACTTTTACATATCACTTAGAGACTGAGATCTTTATCATTTCTCTGCTATATTTAGGACGATAATTTACACTAACCCCAATCCATTCATATTAGATTGGCCATGTAATTAGCACATGTCTTGTGAAGTTATATTTATACGTGTCAAAAATTTGTAACTGAATATATATTGTTAACGAATCCATAATGTACTATCACCAAATTATGTATATATTTTAAGATTTTTTAATTATAAAACATTCTTGAGTCGAGGAGCTCTCTAAACAGCCACTACATTATCTAGGATATGTATAAACATAAAACCCATTTCTTAAACTTTTTGCAAAAAACAAAAAAGAGGTACACATACTAAACAATTACGGACAACAAGTAAGGTTACTATTTCTAGAATGTGTCAATTTCCATTCGGCGAGAATGTTATTATCGAAATCGAGTAATAAGTTGAATCAATACGTCAATCAAAACTCGATCTACTCCAACACCTATATATGGTGATATTCCAACATTAGTAATGTTAAATCTTGGTATAATAAATTCAAGAGCTCTTAATTAACCAGGTATTTAGGATTGGTTGGAGCATTAAAGAATTTAACTTATCTCATTTCTGGATATTTGTCTAAACCCACACAAATCTTGTACTGAGTAACCTGGCAAATATGCCATGAATTTATCTAATATAATACATAGTTTTTGTATATGACCATTCACTTTAACGACACTGAAATTTGATATCAAAACACGAACGATTCTTGAGACATAAACTCCACAAAGGATTTTAACAAAGATACATATGAGCGCAACATAACTGAAACCAAAAACCATGAGAGATGTTTAAACTACAATATGCCTATAGATGTTTTTAGAATTATACAATACATAGGTACTTATCAATCGGGAACATAATTAGCGCCAATATAAAAATCATCAGTGGGCACAAACAGTAATATGTTATATTATGATGTATAAGAGTTAATCAAATCTGACAAAATGATGTCCAGTCAAGCACTTTCTCTAATACAAGTTAAAACAACATTATTTCAGAGCTTAAAGTTCAAAGAATTAGACTAACGTCAGCGTGGCGATAAACGATGAACTAATATTTTTTTACTTTTGTTGTCTCGATATTGCACAGTACAGATGCACACCTGCCATCAGTGAAGTATGTGCTTACCTCCTTGAGATTTTAGACTCACATAGAACGCGTTGATACAAGCAATGGATGTTTGTCTTCGGATCTACATTCTAACCATTTTTTAATGAGCAGTCAAACAAATAATATTTCTGAGTATTAGACTATATTAGTCTAAGCGGTTTGCTTTTTATACCTAAAACGATGTACAGTCTTTACTTTCATTGTGCACAACCGCGAAGAGCATTTCGAAAGTCGAAATTTGAGGCGCAAGCCACCTATCCAGTATTTTGTGTGTTTAAAACTAAACTGTTGGTGTTAACTTCCTAATCATTCATTGTCACGTTGTTGTTCCTTTATAGACACATTTTGTTTAAAACCTGAATGGCTGCTGACAGATACACCAAAGGTTGCTTAACAATCGATAGACATTTCTTTCTAATTATCTCCAACTTTTTTGTAGTGCTCAGCTTATAATCTGCTATTTCTTTATACAAGCAGTTTTCTTTTCGGACTGTTCCTATGTTTTTAGCTTTATGCAATTTAGAGTTCAGACACTGACAATTATTTTTCTTGAATATGTAGAACAGTGTTGTTCTTAATGTTATGATCTTATATGATAAAAGGTATTCTATATTCTTTCCTCTTCTCATTAGAATGGACTAACTTTTGGAATTCTGGTGTTTATGCTATATGCTATTTATTAAACAGTTTATTGTGGGGTGGGGGTGGGGGTCGCCGAGGCGGGGGGGCAAAGGATTGGCAAAATGTTGAAAAAACACTTTGAAAATCCGATAGAAACATACAATATTATGACTTACCTTAGTGGATATATTTGCAAAGGGCAAATACTTTTCAAAACCTGACTGTATTTTTATAATTGAAATAAAATTAATAGGCATACAATCTATTTAGTGCATGTACATACTAGGATGAGGGATTAATAACGAGGTAGTTTGTGTTGACTGTACTAATATAAAATAAAGAGTGCAAGAGGTGTGGGCACCGTAAGGTTGGTGGGCGGTGTGTACTTTTCATTAAAAACCCTATGTTCAACATAGAATTACAGAGTTTAGTTTCTTGTAGCTTTTAGAAGACCCATTATTCTCACATACCTTATCCTAACTCTAAACGAGGAAGAACCGATCAAAAAGAGTTATATAGAACACGCAGAAGAATAGCCGTTCTAATATTATCAATCACAAACATTGTTATAATTAATGACATATAACATTAAATTCCAGAGTCCTCAATAACTGAAAAATTGTATATAACAGACAATATAACACCTATCCCCCCTTCACCCCCCCCCCCTCAAAAAGCTCACACAAAATAAAATAAAAGACAACCAAAACCTGCACAACGAATCATAGCACACCAACCCCAAACACATACGAGTTTATGAATAACCGAGAGGTTATCTTCATTTCCTTGGCTGAGTGTCACAACTGTCTAGATTGCATCCTGAGACTACAATCATTGTATAACTAAAAAGGAGCAAATGTGAAAATATTGCGAACGATGATTTAATAATAAATCAATATAATATTAAAACTAGATCTATAAAGTATACTACTTCTGTCTCTACTCTTTTCAATTACCATACAAACAAAGGTACACCCCCATGGCAGTTAATATATTACTAATAATTCATTACTTTGCTTAAGCAAACTTATTCCACATTTCGCTACCGCCTCTGAATTGAGAAAGGCAGATGAAAAACACTAGACTTGAGTACAGCAATCACAAGGCTGACCAAAAGATGTATAAGGGCTGGTATCCTCTTTCAATTTTTCACGTAAATTGCAGAAAAACTTGCAAATAGTAATCACCGCTTGCTTGGCGTGATCCAAATAAGTTCATGATATTGAGTAAGACGAGTGTGTCATCATGTGTAACTTCCGCTAGACGTATGATAGACACATTATGTTATACTTAAGAACTGATGGTGTTTCTAAACTGCTTTGTTATCACCCTTTTTGGTTTGAAAATGTGAGCAACTCGGGGAGAGGAGAGGAATGTTAAATTTTGTTTATAAGTAGTTTGAGACTAAGTATGATCTTACTAATCAGATAGATATTGTGTAAAAGGTTCTGAATAAAGAAGATTTTAGAAATAGTATAAATAAATGTGTATGTAATATCTGTAATCAATGTATTTCTTTTTAATTGTATCTATTCGAGAACAGCTATTATAATCTATGAATGTACGAGATTCTCGTATATAATCCATAGTGTTTACAAAATACTATCCCGACGAATGATACCGATTGTGTGGATAAAAAGTTAGATTAGAGAAAACAAAATGTTCAATTAGTGCCAAGAGTTTACAGAGATAAATGTAATTAAGATAAATGATAGATTAAGACAATAATTATATTAGGTCGATTGAAATAAGTGCTGGTCACCGTGTCAAGCTATTATAATTTGGAGATTTCACAAGGTAATAAATTGGATGTGGACACTGATTGGTTTTTATATGAAAATCTAAATCAACCTCAAGGTCAAACTTTAATGCGATTTTCTAATTAATTGGCAATTACCGAATAATGGTAATGCCATCCATATGTGACATGATGATCCGGAGTATGCATTTCATTTATGCTTGTTAAACTTGATAGATGGCTAGATGCGTTGAATTTCTTAGCACTTTTCTTGGTGTTACATTCAAAATAGACGTTTTATTGTTCATGATATTCATCAATTATTGGTTACTGCTGTTAAACGATGTATAGATTATGCATTTAAAGCAATTTTGGCGAAATGTGGCATAGGAGAATTATTATTTAAGTGCTAATAAACCAGAATCGTATTGTGAAAAAAATGAACGGGGGGGCATAAGGCACATTTGCACATCGAAGCTATGTTGGCAGAAATGTGGATGGTTATCAATACGTATAAAAAGAGATGATTGGAACGTGAGTATTCTATGAGAGTGAGACAGCACGCCTGTCTCCGAGCATGTTGGGGGCAGTTCGTAATCTGGTTATGTTTTCTTGTGAAATATCGATTCGCCAAGGCTAATAATTGTAATATATATCAGCTGGCCGGAATATGCATTGTCGTAACTCTTTGCGTCAAACTTGGTCTTGTGAGGTGTGTGTGGATGAGAGCAGAGATGAATACACCATTCAGAATCTCACATTAATTTCCATTAATAAACGCTCACCCCTTTTCGACTTTGGTCCATTTCTCTTTGAATAGCATACCCACGAGTCCTACGATCTCTTGGCATGGTCCGACTGGCGCCTGGACGCAAATTCTTCTTTCCTTCAGATTTCTTTTCCTCTCTCTCTCGATTGCTTCTGGCCTCGTGTCCTGTTTCATCACAATTTACAATTTCTCATAAGTCAAGATCGATTTCAGG
Source organism: Ostrea lurida (assembly GCA_903981925.1). Taxonomy (NCBI): domain Eukaryota; kingdom Metazoa; phylum Mollusca; class Bivalvia; order Ostreida; family Ostreidae; genus Ostrea; species Ostrea lurida. The sequence goes on along the minus strand of CAJDSM010048322.1, from coordinate 4,601 downwards.
TTCTTTAAACGACGCTGAATGAATACTATTGTCTTTTGAGAATATTTTTCTACTATCGTTTTCTTCTGAGCTTCTATCTGATGTAAGACTTGGAGCTCTCTGAATATGGGTTGAATTTAATTCAATGAGGCAAGTCATATCCTATCATTTCTCATTATGTAATATATGCTCTGGTTTTTAAAGTTGTATAAAATAACAATATACCTATATAGATTATTGCAATTTTTCATGAAATCCTCCTACAATTCTTATACCTTAACAGTACAATTAATATCTAATAAAGTCTACATTGTTTTGGATATTCACTAGAGAAACTTCGAAAGACAAAGAGAGAAATTAGTGTCAAACAATAGATAAATCTCGGGTAGATCTGACAGATGGTGATCACTACGGTAATCTAGACTAACCTGAAATTGTTGACAGCAGACAAATACAACCAATGAAAATAGTCTTGACATTAGGCATCAAGTCGTCAATAAATTCAGTCATTACTGCTTGCAGCACAGTTGTGGTAATGTACTATGTCTGTACCTGTATTGTACATCCATTTAAGTAAATATTTAAACGACAAACTAACAAGCAGTGGTTCATTGTCTAAAATGATGCATAGTAAAACCTCCTCAGTTTAGGAGCCAAAAAAAAAAAATAACAATTGTTCTAGGCCCCCGCGCATTTAAGTTTACCCTCGCATTACTTTTTCGGTAAAAAGATAATTATGGTGTCATAGTGAGTTGGCAGTAATATTTCTTTTGGTCTCTGCGTTTGTCTCTTGCCGTGGTTTTTAATTTTAGAAGATTCGGATTCTGTATATAGAAGCGTTTTTGTGAACATATGTCTGATAAGTGCTAAATGATTCTTTCTTAAATACATAGGACCTGGATTACTAGTTTATATTGTTTTTTAGAACACGTCGGTTTGATCGTTTGTTGTTCTGTGTACAATGAATTTATGACCTATCATTTAATGGCCTTTCTGTCGTGTGCAGATAACGATTTGATGTAAATTTTTTGAATTGCCTTGGAGTAGATCTTACTTGCGAACTACAGTGACAAATTATTTTTTCCGGGGATATACACTCTCTTTGAATCAAATTCAAGACGGATCCAAACAGGTTGCTCTCCAGAGGATATTCCCGCTCGAAATACGAAACGCTTCGAAGTAAAGCATTGATTGCACTCAATTGGAAGAAACTTTTCAAAACGATTCCTTGATAGGGTCTATTTTGCTTTTGTAAGAATTGTTAATGGAACATTTGAATTTATTTCGGAATGGGTATAGTTCAACGGACTGCAACATAACGTTAAATTTCCACTATGTGGACCGCTGTAGCCAAATGTTTACTATGTTGTATCATTGGTAATGTATAGTTTTACTTGTCCGAAGTCTGAACAAAAACCCCAAAAAACCCGAAGGTTATTGTTAACTTTATTTGAAGACTGAATAGTTATACAGAAATATTTATAGACAAACACAGACATTGATGAAAGCCAAACTTTATCTGGTCGTAATTAACTATCTAAGTTAGTATAGTTTTTTCATTATAAGAGAAGACAATTTATAATCATGTTTGGGGCTTAATAGGTTAGTAGACTTATCGTACTGACAGGGCTGCAGTTTATGAATAATAAATCAAGCTTAAGAAAGTGACTTGTGTGATCGGTATAGTTGGGCATTAGAGATCTGACTTGTTGATCAACAAATTGAACTGGACACGGAAAATTTGGACAAGTGTTATTATGTTGATCCTAGAGAAGATTAATCTTGAAGTGTGTTGAAAAATCCAGAATAGAGAATGAAGTGTACTGACAGGATCGAGTCAACATCAGCAATAGTACCTTCTCCCTGAGTGCCAAAACTACTAAAAACATGTGTCAGAAAAGTTGTTTCTCTTCATGGTTTGTGTTTGCCAGCATAGTGTTATTTATGCTACTAACAAGCTTTCTACACAGGAATGATGGTATTTTAAAATATTTGCGGGTGTTGAATTAAAGGATTTATAAAGCTTGCAGATTCTGTCTACACCAATGCCAGCATTAATTTTTTGTTGATGGACAGGTTTTGTTAGAAAGAAACTCTGGCCGTGTACTACTTTGTGTAAGTGCTTAAAGATACAAATAGGCGATGGGGTACATCGTGGTTAAAAAAGCCGTAATGATTAGAAATTTTAATTCATTTTTATATATATCTTCACAACAAGCAAAAAAAAACAAAATGAAAATAAAAACTAGCTGCCTCATTTTAGAAGGTTTCAAAAACATGGCCTGAGAACCAATTTTTTTTCCCAATTTTTTTTTTTTGCTTGGCCTTATCAACATTTTGTAAGTCGTGAGTTCATAGAGATTATAATCCAGGTGATCCTAGTCGGACTTCCTGAAATCCTGAGGGAAACATTCATTGTCTATCTGCCTGGTTTCAGTGACTTGCCCATACCTGACAATTTTTGTCTCTGGTGGGAGGTGTCCAAGAAATGTGTACTTAAAGTCTTTCTCCCTCCTCTTCTGGAGCTGATCTCCCACATCAGCGAATGCTTCCCTGGCTAGTCGATCAATGGCTGTCCCCCTGAAAACACACACACAATTATACAATGCTGACTGTTTACATGTCACATCCACTTCTCAGAACTTAACAAGTGAGACCTAATGATGTCTGGACCTGCGTCGCTCGCAGCTACCAGGTATATCATTTATAAAATTTTATAATAAAAA
>CAJDSM010048320.1:0-10406 GCA_903981925.1 Ostrea lurida | reverse complement strand
CATTAATTAGTACAGAGATCATACAAATTTCTCTGCATTACACTGCAAATCACCCTTCACAAAAATCTGTCGAAGGGCATAAGTGGAGAAGAATTTATATCACCCTCTATTTATTGTATGTCTTATTACTTTGTATCTTTATTGTGTAGATAAAAGAAAGTCAAAGACAACGAAGAGTGATCAATCTCACGAGTCCCAAAATAGGCTTCAAGTTGATTTAATTCTTAGGCTCATAAGTCCACCAAAGCAGATTACCAATGTAACCACAGATTGGCAAATACATCCACCCCAGGACACACCAAGAGGTGGAGAATCCAGTACTTTATGGGAGGAGAAAGCCATCCCCGCCCGACCTGTGGTCACAGTCTCCGCCCGTTAGAGAGACAGACATAAGCATCTTTGATCAGTTGTTAAAATGCAAACTTTGATTCCCCTGTTTGATATATCCTCAGTCAAATAACAATTGTATAAATTCCTCTAAAATAATTAGACAGCAATTGACCCAGTTGCAGGTAATATTGGCAAAAGAAATTTGTTATAATGACCATCGAATTTGCGAAATGCTGCCTTTAAACATGACTGTTGAAACTCCTGCAACGACAACTTATTTGTAAGTAGTTTACCTCGATTCAAAAACTGATCATACACAGAACAAGCACTTGCCTATCGAAAAACTTAAGAGACATATATATACACCATATACATATTGCATAGATGTATTACTTTATATCGTTATTATGTACATGTATCACGTCATTGTTACTGTGTGGGGGGGGGGGAGGGGGTTACGCCACATTGTTACCATGTAGATGTATTGTGTATCACTGTGATTTACATGTATTTTTTTGCTTTGTCAATTTATATACGTAACATTACTTTACAGACAACAGGTACTACTGATGACGTTTTTGTATTTCTTAATTGCTGTATGTTGTACAAATACAAGTGCGTAAATCTTAAGTTTCCTGGGTCTGTGATGTTTTACAGATCGTCAACAGAGATCGTTAACTGTCCTAAATTTAAATCACAATCGCATACCTTCTACACATACCGAGAAAAATATCTTTCAAGAATTTAATACTGCAGTCAAAAGCAAACAATGACATGCATATCAAATGATCATTACACAACTAGGGCAATAGATAATCAAAGAACTTTCCCGAATTTTTCCTCCAGCATCAATAACGAAACTAGATATGCAAAGGAAATCCAACGGAATCAAAATACAATGGCTCGTAGTATGTATCTTAAATTGTTCAATGCTTCATTATGAAAACCTATGTTTAACAAAATATTCCCAAAAGAATGGGCATTTTGTAGACCTCGAGAATGATCTACGGTAGTTTGTGTAATCATGGTCCTCATTTTACTGGGATATTCCATACCTAAAAGATTGAGCTGGAGTGTATCAGCTTAAATGAAGCAAGAATAATAATACTTTGAAATGTAGATGCCAATTCATGATCTGATAATTTTACAGTGATGGACTGAAAAGTTAAAATATCGTTATTCTATTGCAAAAATTGCTTTTTGTATCAGAAATTAACCCTTTCTCCTGATGGATTGAAATATTGCCTAACGACATACTATATAGTAGTGTAAATTCTGAATTTAATGGGTGAGAGTCAATTCAAAATTTACAATATGATAAAACAGTTACACTGTATCTAGATCTGTTTACTCGTACATACAATAAATGACGGCGATGAAACTTTATGTTTTTCATGTCCTTTCTTTTTGAAAGTCACGTTCTAAAGATATGTTTCAACAGAGATCAGCCTATTTATCGTCAGAATACATAAATTATCAAGAAGATAGCCTCTTGCAATCCGACATTCAGGAATATTCATGCACTTTTGTAATGATTTCGTCTTCGATAAATTTATAAATTGAATTTTAACAATATCCTTGCGAGCGCGCCGTATTTGTATAATTAAAATATTCTAGTACAATTTCATTTTGACTGGGGCCTCTTGTGAAGGTGTTGTGTATGTAAACTATAACTTAAAAGGAAGTTAAGAGAACAATTTTAACAACACTAAAAAGTAACTTGAAGAGAAAGGTATCTAAATTAAATATGCAAGCAATGTACACTGTATGTATAAAAACTTATAAGTACGAAAGCCCAGAAGGCTCATTCGANNNNATACCCGTGGGGTTAGAATAGGACCCGAACATCCCCTTGCGTGTCGTAAAAGGCGACTGAATGGGGCGGTCATTCGGATGAGACCGGAAAAACCGAGGTCCCGTGTCACAGCAGGTGTGGCATGATAAAGAACCCTCACTGCGAAAAGACCCTCAGCGCCGAGCATAGGCCTAGATTTGCAGCCCTCTACCGGCAATGATGACGTCTCCATATGAGTGAAATATTCTCGAGTGGGACGTAAAACAATAAATAATAAATCAATCAATCATTTGTATCTTTGACAAATGTACGTCAAAGTTGAACCAAAAACGGCGAGAGCTCAAAATTACATTCGGTATTTTAGCACCGTAGGTAGTACATTTCGGGGGGGGGGGGTTAAAATAAATCCAAATCAAAGCATTAATAATTTATCATATACAAAATGCCAAGGCTTTTTAATGCTGATTACTTTCTAGACTGGGGTCCGGAGCAATATTTGGTACCTTGGATCCTCCAGACATCAGTGTAATCAAATGTGTTAAAACCCTTCTTTGAATATTTTGGGTAACGTTTCAGTACGGTACTCTGTAAATACAGGTAATATCAATGCAGATTTTAAACTCCCGATTCGTGATCGCCTCCCAGTCGTGAATGGGCTTATTGTACGCAAAGATCACCCATCTTCTTTATTAGCAACACATACATCGACATCAGTCGTCTATCATTGCAGAACATTCATAAAAGGGATGAAATTTCTTTAAAATGGACTGATGTTGCATGACATTCCAAAGTCTTACACTGTACCAATGTGAGAAGTTCGTTTGTCACAGTGTGTCAACTGATATATAAAAGGGTTCCGAATATACATCCGACCCAGTATAACACCCCATCCCTTACTGGATCTTACTAGTTTAACTTTGGTCCGGATGTACTCTTTATGTATCCCTTTTCCTTACATTTTCGCCCTTGAGCTCTTTTCTCGATGACTCGGAATTCGCCATGGCCCGGCTCCAAAACGTATCACCTGTAATTGACCAATCGGTCAATCGTAACGAACTTGGACAATTTTCTCACAAATATTTCTTTTCAAGCGCGATATTTTTCATTTTCCCTTCCTTTTTTCTTTCTGAAATGTACCCTTGATAATAAATTTTATGTAATGAGAAGTAATCAATTGCTTACAAGGGAACTACATGCATATAATTGCTGTAGTTTGATTAGCCGACTTCCTGGGGCGCACACAGGCTGTTTGCAAGCGCATGGAAAACACGTGGGTTTTGTCCTGTATGCAGACCAAAAATTAATGTCGCTTAGGTTGTAATTTTTTTCTGAAGTTGGCAGGCAAGACAGGTGCTAAATTATTTTATATGACTTTGATAAACTGATTTTTAAAAACTGATTTTTACGGATTTTGTTTTTCTTCATAGGAAAATATAGTGAAAGGCAGGTACTTGAATTTTCTAATATATACTTCAAGATATGATACCTTGAAGGACATTATCATTCTCACTTCTACACTGTAGTACATGTATTTCCTGTGTTACTGAGGACTATCTCTTAGTGTTCTCCCAGCATGACTGCTGTAAATCAAAATACGTGGATTTGAAGAACAAAAATGTTTTTTATTTCATAATTCACAAATAGTGCGTAATACACAATGTCGTATTTTCAATCACAGTGCACACAAGTTGTAAATGCATATACAAACAAACGACGCAGTTAGGAAACCAAAAATATACATTGTCCTATTTAGCATATACATGTACATGTACAGTTAATGTATGTTTCACACCCCTGTCATACAGTAGTACACATTATATAAGCATTGCGCACCGCAGCGCATAAACAACAACTGTCGCAAATGTGAAATGTTACATCCGAAACATTGTAATAAAAATGGTCCTTATCTTGACTGCATATTCTAAATACAGTCGAACTTCGTTATCTCGAACTTGATGGGACCAAGAAAAAAGTTCGAGATATCCGTGAAATTGAAATATCGATGGTACAGTGTAAAAATACTAAGAAAATAGGTGGTTGGGAACTCAAAATCAGTTTGACATAGACATGGTATTCGAGATATCAGTGTTCGATATATCGAAGTTCAACTGTAGATGTATACCGGTATACATATACAGACAGGACATTTCCTAGATAGTCGTGTTTGCAATGCTTCTTTGGCCGCCGGAGTAGTTTTGGGTCTGTCGGTGATTCACAAATTACGCATTTTCTTCTCTGATCATATAATTGATATTTACATTTTTCACATTTATAGATTTTAGATCATTCCCTAAGTAATTTTGTTGCTGTTTCAGGTGATGTGCCACCCGACTTCCCCCGACAACAGGTGCCCCTACATCCTCACACAATTGTAGAGTAGAACTGCCAAGACCCCACCCACCCCATAATACCGTTACCGTATACAATCATAAATTCTTGGCTCAAAGTTTCAACTATAAGTTATACATTTTGAATTCGTTTTCATANTGACCCCACCCACCCCTTAATACCGTTACCGTATACAACTATAAATTCTTGGTTCAAAGTTTCAACTACAATAAGTTATACATTTTGAATTCGTTTTCATACATGTATATGCTCTATGAACCGATTCACAGTTCTGTGAATTTTGATTTTACGAAGATGTTTAGGTCCTAATATTAAATTTATAGTCTCTAAGTAACTGTTTCTCGCTATCACTCATACGTACACTAAAGTCTTTTTGGCAACATAGATCTTTTTTCATGTACATGTATGGCCCCGGCACGCAAAAGAATGCCTCTGGCATGGTTCACCAAAGTCCCCTCTGTAGCAGGATGTTATGGTGTCGTCGGCATACGACTCGCACCATTTTTGCTGATCGCCCCCAAAGTGTTGTTAACTGTACATTTCTCATACCGNAATGTTATGGCGTCGTCGGCATGCGATATGACTCGCACCATTTTTGCTGATCGCCCCCGAAGTGTTGTTAACTGTACATTTCTCATACCGTTCTGCATCTCACTTTCACGTCTTGAGCAGATTTCTTTTCCAGGGATTCGATCACGTTCAGCTTTAGTTTTACCTGAAAACATTCTAGCGCTGAATGCAGCCTTGCACACTTGTTTCCTTTAAGGATAAAAAAAAGTATCTCAAATCCGTAGAGTTTTCAATGGCTTTTCCCCGTTTGTCAGCCGCGTCCAGGGATGCAGAACTGTCCCCGTCTGTCGTCAGGTAGGACACGGTTCGATGCACACACCGGCCCGCCTCCGTTGTGTCTGCAGCTGCTAAGTTTGCGGTGCATTTGTCATGGTTCGGGCAGGTACTTGAATTCTCTAAAATATACTTCAAGACTTCACCCTGTTTGCAAAGTTTAAAATTTCCCACAATATATACAGGCAGGATTTTCATATTTCCACACATATAGTATATGTGTCACTTGAGTCGCTGCCTGGAACGGCGTTCTCCCCACCCCACTATACATTGAGTTGTATCTGGCATCCCCCTCGACACGAATCGGCGTAGTAGCAGGAAGTCCGCATAGCGCATTTTGACTGCGAGTAACCGGTATCATCTATACAGAAAAATTCTAACATTCAAAGATCACTTTTTTCAAGCTCCGGACTTTCCAATTGTGACGGCCGTCTTTTTTTAACTTATAATAACACGTCACTTCATTATAAAGTTAATTTGTTTCTTCTCCCTCACAATCTACAGTAATTACACCAAATGCTGTTTTCCAAATTCATCACCAATTCTGCAGACAGAGTATATAAGAAGTGGTCATTTTCCTTAACCCGCCCTCGTTCCAACATGATTGACGAATGGTAAGATGATCAGAGAAATGCAATGTCAGTGGAAATCACAATCAAGATACAGTTCTCCAGACGGGAAATATCCAATTTAACCATGACAATTTCAAAGCGACTCAAATCTTAGAACTTCACATAAATTATGGGAAGATGGACACCATACGTGATTGATAACGCGGGAACGGGGGAAAGCCTTCAGAGCAAGATATATGGGTNCGGACACCGTACGTGATTGATACCGCGGGAACAGGGGAAAGCCTTCAGAGCAAGATATATGGGTATTCCCTATGGTGAAACAAGCACACAATATAATAAACTTTTATTAAAATTTACCCTGATCAATATTATCATAGATAATCAAATCATAATTCTCCTCGGTCATTGTTTACACTCACCATTGTAAAAAGACAGCTACAATCCTTTTGTTAGCATTGCATGCCGTGAAAACGTACTCACGTAACTCCAATCCGGACAGCGGTCGCGTGAAGTGACCAAAGAAGCATGAACAAAGAAATGACCACGCAGGTAAATATCAGGTTCATTGACTGGAAGTATACGTACATTTACATGTTATCATTTATGAATGACTGATCTTATCAAATCAGCGATCTCAGTCACTGTGATTATTTTGGATTCGTATATAGATTTCATTATCTGAGGCGCGGATCCAGCGTCTCGAGATAGGGAATTGTGGTTTTGAAACGAGCCCCACGTGTTTTCTTTCATTTACCAATCAAGCATAGAAACGAGGGATGAATACTCAGCCTAATAACCCGACAAAGTACTGAATATTCATGAATCATTTTTTTTTTATTTGATTTGATAGCTTACAGGAATTCGTCGGTTCTGTCCTCATTATGAAAGCGCTAAGCTCAGATTGGACCAGATCTCTCGATCTCTCTCTCTCTCTCTCTCTCTCTCTCTCTCTCTCTCTCTCTCTCTCTCCCCAGTGATGTTCATGAAAGATAAATTTTTCTGTAATTCTTGGGGAAAATTCATTTGGGTAACTTGAATTTTTTTAGAATATTTAAAATTTAGGGTGTTTAATTACGAAATTTGGACTGAAAAAATATTGCCAATATGCTACTATTGATGAATTTAATAATCATACCACATATACATGTAATTCAAAATTTTACAAAATTGTTATCAAATTCAATAATTATATTAATATACAATCCCTTCATTACATCGTCTCTTGAAATAATGATACGGACATTACTGGAATTGTGAAAAAAAAAATACAGAAATTATTTTTAATGAATTGTGAGATTCAGTGCGGACTAATTTTAGCAGTCATTAATATTTTATCTTAGCAAATCATGTGATGATGTACAGTGCTTAATTTTCACACCAACGAATTGCAATTACATGTAATATAAATGTATGCGTTAATACGATAACTTTTTAAAGCTACATGAGCTAAGCTAGAATTAAACGTTATAAGGGCTCTAATTGTCCGCAAAAAATCACCTTCCAGCCTCATGCTTTGAGACCTATTACAGGTTATCTCCCCATATTCTGTTAATGAATTAAAATAACTCCCTCCTATCAAATTCTTTTAAATTCAAGTTAAACATTCCATCATATATAGATATACTGCTTCAATTCGTTCAATCAAACCACGGATGTAAGGATTTTTTTTCGTGAATAACACAAAAATCGCATTGTATACCATCACATCCATATATATCATGGCTTCTCTGGACAGAGGTTTGGACATAATACATGTTTTACAATAAATATTGAATATAAAATTATATGACTTTGCATCAGTTTTGTTTTTGATTAAATTACTACGCTTGGGTTGTGAGAGTTCTTTTTAATTCAAAAGTATACTTTTCAAATAAGATAAAACTTTACTCTCTATAACATAGACAAGTTTCTGAAAATTACAAAGTCTGCACTATTTAGATGACTATTTGCCTCATATACATACGTACATGTAGGGGAATGTAGATCGAATTTACTCCTTATGACACAATGTGTTTTGAGCAGAATATTAAGAATACAGGGAGAAATAAGCATTTTAATGAAAGTTGATTGATTATTTATTGTTTTACGTCCCACCGAGAATATTTCACTCAGAGAAGAATCAAACTATAGACAATTCTAAAGAACGTGCTCTTGCTATCGTTGAACTTTGTTTATTTCACTACCAGGAAGTAAGAATTTTCAATGAATTCTTAATCATCCCGAGCATTGAACCGTGATACACACTTTAAATCTTAAATTCTGTAACAACCATACGAAGCATGTTTTGTTCTCACGCGTTTTTAGTAGAATTTATGTACATGTAATATTCAAGCAATGAAAAGTCTACCAACTGGTCAAACGGGTAAATATAAAGCCAGAAAGAGGGGGAAAATAGGGAGAAATATAATAGCGCGTTGGAATAAATCTTCCCGAAATTTGCCCCCGGCAATCAATAATGAAACTAGATATATACACAACGGAAATCCAACGGGAGCAAAACAGTAACGGGCGGTAGCCGTTCATTCTCAATCCTTCAATACTTTTCATTAAGAAAAGATTAAGGTTGACAGAACACGAAGGAATGCGTATTTAGTGGATATCCAGATACATGTATATTGTGAAATCGCGGTTTTACTGTTCCCTCATCTTCCTGGGGGAAAACACACTTGTCAGAACATTGTCGGGTTGATGCATAATGACGATCTGGCACATGTTAAAAACCAAATAAATATATATTTTTTTGATAAATTCTAAAAAAAAAAAAAAAAAAAAAAAAAAAAATTCTTACGCGTTATCTAAAAAGCAAATGCAAACTTGCAGGTCATCCTGGGAAATTGAATTCGATTATTCCCCTGAAGTCTATAACAGTGATGGCATCAAAATCGTAATCATATGTCCATGTACACACATTGCAAAGATATTAGATTGAACATTTTTATTTATTGCGCATGTTTAATGTTGATTTTAGAAATAATATGAATGCAGATTCTCACATGCTGAGGTTTTTTCTCTTCATGTACTAATATTTAAATATTCTTAAACACTACATAAAGTTAATGTTTTGAAAAAATTTACGTTCAATTTTTTTTTCTGTTTTCATACATTCATACAGTAACATATAAAGAAAACAAATGGTATTGCGTCGCGCACGCTTGTGGTGTCAATAAGTATTAGTCATTACGGTAGATCTCCGCTGTCTTTCATGAATAAAACACTTTACTTATACGAAAATTATATATCAACTGTACGGAATTTTACATTCTATCCATTTTGATCACATAAATCTTTTAAACTGCGAATATTAAATGTATTGGCTTGCCTGTTTGGATTTTTACGTAAATATTGCTGTAGATCGGTAACAAGCGTCACACACACTTTACCAAATGTTAATATATTTCTTAAATTATGATACAAACAAAAATTTTGCAGAATAATTCAGATTTTGATGTTGAAATGTAATAATTAAAATTATGATGTCATCTAATCAGTATGCATTATACGCTGATTCAGATGCAAGATTGGGGTGTAGATCAACTTAAGTGTAGAAATAGGCTCTCCATGATACGTTTGTAAGGTATTTGGATATGTGTGAGAATTCTGCAATATTTATTAAAATTTGAATTGATATTTCGATAATAGGTTTAAAATGAAAATAACAATATAAGAAAGATAAATAGTTATATAGAGCTTGATATGTGGATTATTCATATCGTTATGTAATAAGATTGTGTGTCAACGTTAAAAGTTCACTTTCAAATGTTGATAGTAAAGGTTTTTGGTTATTTGAGTTAAGGTGTGTGTTAAATTAAAGTATTTTTAGAAATAGGTTTTAGATATTGTAATAATATTTTTGACAGAATTTTTAACATAACGGTAGTTTATAGTCAACGTTACATAATTTGTAATGTATACTATGTGTCCATGATAATTGACGTTCAAAACGTACAAGATAATTCGATATATTGAGTCATGTCTTCAAAAATGTAATATATGTATATGCACATTAATCATTTAGAGAATGTGCAAATCAAAATTTATCGTGACAGGAAATTTGAGTAGATTCTGTTAATTTGTCGCTTTTTAGACAATCTACGGAGTCAAAGCGGAATGTCACACCGTGCCGAATGTAATACGTTGCTTGAAAGATAACTATCTTAAAACAATCGTCACTAAATAATTCATTAACAAATTAAGACAACTAAAGATTTTTTTAAATGTGCATGTCTTGAAAAAGATTTTCTTTAATTACAAAATATATGCACTCTAAAATTACAAAATCCAGCAAAAACAAATGTAACACGTTATGTCAAGACGTCAAAAAGAGACTAATTTGACGTTACGGAATATGTACTGGTACTTACATTTAAATACCGTATGTTAATGAATATCGATTTAAACTAAACACTTACTATTGTTGTGATGCAATTAACACAATTATTCAAATAATGATATTCAAATTGAATTTTTAAGAATTTTCGTATTCAATAAACCCATGAGTATTAGACTGTATTGGA
>CAJDSM010048314.1:4180-15141 GCA_903981925.1 Ostrea lurida | reverse complement strand
TGAATCCGTGATAAAACTCCTTTAATTATAGCTGAACTACAGGTAGTGTGCTCTGGCGCATACGAGTCACTCCTGTTTAAAGCATTTTTACTGCCTGGTACCCTTTTATGACTCGCTTAGGATAAGGGAAGTTAGTTTTCGAAGGACACTTCGGTTGATAGCACTTTACAGATTGGGGACATTTCCTTGCTGAATAACCACTTAGCAATTCACATTAGATACTTGAAGACAGAACAATTAGGAATCGGCACCATACTGTCGGTACCTAGCAGGTTAGGTATAACCTGTACAGTACAGGCCATGTACAATTATCCAGGGGTTCAATCTCAGACTAGAAAGTGGGACAATCATTTTGTCACTTCTCGGGTCAGCCCCTTACCGTTAGCAGTTTACTTTCATACTGTCACGGTCGCTTGATTTAGCTGGGATATACAGTAGGCATTCAAATTCCACTCTTTATGCATTGGCGCAGCTACTAACCTTGCACAGCAAGGCAATGTAAATCAAGTTATTCATGTGGCAGGTCGATGGGATCAGTTGCGTTTCAGTTATACATCTGCTATTGTTATTATACATTCGTATGCCTTGTGTGTGTATATTATATAAACACTATGACATTTAACTTTCGCAGACAAGTGTTGGTAGGCCAAGACTTTGTGCTACCGCTTTGTTATCAAAGGTGTATTACAGAAAGAGATTCGAAGTGTATCTGGTGGTTGGGATTTTTTTTTGCGTAGGTGATCTCTGTTCAGCTAAAGTTTATATGCAACTTGTTGTACGAATGGTGAGATATAAGCTGCCTAAAGGATAAAATCCTCTAGGAGAATGGGGGATGTTTGGTATGCCTATCAATAACTCCGGGTTGGTTAGCGTTTGATCTGGGAGGAGAATATATGAATGACCTATAGAAAAAAAACTTCTATGATTTCAATAAGTTATTAATCTATAGAAAAAAATCAATCGATTAAAGTCCCAGATAAATATAGTCCTCACTAATAGAGAGATAGGTTGATTGGGATTTAAAATGATCCTATGTTGTCTACTAAAATGGGCTAAGTTTATCCGTTGGAGGTTTTATTAGCGACATTAATTCTTAATTCATTTTCTGTAAGGAGTATTTATGCTATGAAAATCATAGAGTTTTTTTTCCTGTAGGATTTTTTCGATCGTAAAAGTCACATGGCAACGATACACGCATATTCATCCCCGTATTTATAAAATTGTAAACGTCACAATTCAATTCGATAAATGATATAAGCTGAAGTGCGCATTACTTTCTTTACATAACAAAACACATGCCCTACACCAGGCGCAGATAACCTGTGAGTAGTGACCTGGAAAGTTCATAAGTAGTCGGATTACATAGGAAAAGGAAATAAGATGGAAGGCGTGTTTTTTCTGACTTTCCCTATATATGTATCATCGTTATTCTTTCATAAACGTGATTCATGTCCAGCTGATGTTGTGGAATGGAACAAGAGGAAACATCGCTTAAACTGCTCCAAAACAGAATTTTACCATTGTCTTCCTGACGAAAAATACAGACCAGGCGAATTTTGTACCACTGAACGACCCTCTCGAGTTCAAATAGGTAATTAATATAAACCGTAAGTAGAATGCACATATGATCAAAAATTCCACGGCTATATCAGCCAGATTGTGAAAAAGATTGATATAGATTACTGATGAATGGACAAAGTGGTTAATTCAGTTTAGTACGCAATTTTCTTACATAATTAACGTGGCTGAGAAATGAAATGTTTTATTCTTCTGAAATAAGATCAGAACGACAAGATAACAGGATCTACTTTGTTTGAAATATCAAAACTCGTCAAATGATATTGAAAATCAATCGAATTTATACATTGAAATAAAAACTTACATCAAGTCAATTTTGCTTCATTTGTTATACTGCCTATAGACTGAGGTGGCTAACCAATGGTGGGGACTCAGCTTAAAATAAATCCCCAGCATCCCCTTGCTTGTCGTCAGAAGCGACTAAATGGGGGGGGGGGGGGGTCCTTCGGACGAGACCGTAAAAACCGATGCCTTGGGTCACAGCAGGTGTAGCACGATAAGGATTCCACCCTGCTCAAAGGCCATAAGTACCGAGCATATGCCTAAAATTTACAACCCTTCACCAGCAATGGTGTCGTCTCCATTTGAGTGAAAAATCGTCACGGGGAACGTAAAACAATATACAACCAACCAATAATAATCAATTGTATTACATGCATGGTGTATCTGTCGTTTCGTAAAATAAGGAAAGCTTGGAGAAGGAAACTGACGAATTACAGGCAAATTGTTAACTGACAACGACCATAGGACAATATAATGATGCTTTACGACTCGACTGGTTAGAATACATGTACATGTTCACGTTGCGGAGATACAAAATTGAATGAAACGAAAGTACAAACTACTGTGCTGTAACTTCGTATAGGTTTCTTATCACATTACATAACAGCATATGCTCATAAACAAATAGTAATATAAAAATAACATATCATTATATACCGGGTGTGCACACTGATGCATACAAAGCAGACAAGAATATTACTGACGCAAGCGGCAAAGTTTAAGTGATCGGCAAGAAGTTAAGTTTACACATAGGCACAAATGATCTATCATATGTCACGCCACATAGTCTTCTACTTCTGTTTCATACTTAGATATTTTATTGGACATAGATATAAACGGAAAGTAACAACCATACTTCATAACCAACGGATCGGTTTAGCTTTTCAATCGTGAACTTCTCATATTCATATAGAAACATTCCATTATCAACTGCATATGGTGTTTATGTTTAGTTTGGTTTAGCTCTATTCAGGCAGAACATCATTTGTTTAACCAAAAAATATCACACAAGGGACAATTACAATTAACACAATAATTTATATAGTGCGCTACCAGATGTATCACAAGGTCATAAAATCACTAATTGTTATTTATCACCATTAAACCAAGAATTTTATTATCACATAGCTTCACTTAATATCACAGGTTATTAGTCTACCTAGGATTAACCCTTAAAGCAACAATATTGTCGCTTATTTCCAATGGGGCCCTTGTGAATTTAAAATACATATATATACAATATATCAAAGTCATTATAATAAATAAATCTTACAAAATGGAATGGATGGGGAAAGCAAATCAGATCAAAACACTCCTAATATAACGTTAATACGATAAAGTGAGAAAAAT
Source organism: Ostrea lurida (assembly GCA_903981925.1). Lineage (NCBI taxonomy): Eukaryota > Metazoa > Mollusca > Bivalvia > Ostreida > Ostreidae > Ostrea > Ostrea lurida. The sequence continues at coordinate 11,931 of CAJDSM010048314.1, read as the reverse complement.
GAATAATATGTCGTTCAACTGATTTGATACGCGAGCAGTTGTCCTGCGTATGATCAATTTTGAACTCGAAGTAAGCTACTGATATGGCAAGGATTTCAACAGTCTCTGTCATTGTCAGCATTTCGCAAATTTTATAGTTGTTATGACAATCTTGTTTGCCAATAATATTTGTAAGTGGGTTGAATACTGCCAGGCGTGCTTCATTTGACAACCGGTCGCGGTGGCTCAGTGGTAGAGCTCTCGCCTCGTGATCGGGAGGTCGTGCGTTCGAGCCCCGTGCTCGGCACCCGACCGCGTCAAACCGAAGACGTGAAAATGAATGCTCCTTCCCCAAGAGCTCGGCATTTAGAAGTGAGAATCACGGGTCTTTCGGATATGACCTTAAAAACGGAGGTCCCGTGTCGCAGCATGTGTGGTACGCAAAATAACCCACATTGCTAAAAGCCATGAGTGCTAAGCATAGGTCTAAATTTGCAGCCCTTCACCGGCAATGGTGACGTCTCACTATGAGTGAAATATTCTCGACTGGACGAAAAACAACAAATAATCAATTAATCAATCAATTAATTTTGACAACGGATTCCTCCATTTACATTGAGAGACAAAACTCAAGGCGGGTGTGTCCGGTTGACAGGGAATGCTTACTCTTTATCTTCCTAGGCATTTAATCGGGTGATATCCAGTGGTCCGTATTTTAAAAATGTATTCGTGTAGGATTTATGAGTTTAATCAGGGATTTTTTTTTTTGGGGGGGGGGGTATTTGTGGTTTTTTGATTTACATGAAAAGGTTAAACTTTTAAAGAAAGTTTATAAAATATAGGCCTAATTGTTTTCCATGATTATTTGGATCGGACGTACAGCAGGACAAACCTCAGTATGTAATAAAAAAAAAATGTCAAATTCAAATAACTGCATAAATAATTGTGATCTCCTTAGTCTTTAATTGTAACGTAGAATATTTGCAAAATACTAATCGAAACATTTTAATGTCTAAATTGATTTAAAGCTTGCTAGAATCGAATTCTTCACAGGTTATTGTCCAATGTACAACAGTTACGCAGGGAAAATCACGACGGAATTTTGCAATGCGCCACACGGATGTCCGACCGTATCGTTTTCATCAGATGAAGTATACCAATGTAGGTAGTACTTAATCCAAATAGGACGAATTATTTTCGTTTAAACTGATAGTACATGTGTTATAGTATAGAACGTATATGTATATATGTACATGTAGCTTAGAAAACTCGTACTCGATTTCTTTTTTATCTTTCCATTGTAGACCCAGCTTGTTTTAAAAAAGATCAAGGAACGTAAGGCTATTTATATATATATTCTCTCCCACATATTATTTTTCTACTTTCTGCAAGGCTGTCAGTTCGTGTGTGCAGCCGTCTGTCTGCCAAAAAATCTTGTGAACGTTTCCCCTCCTGGTTGGCTTTGTATAATGTTTCATTGACAGTTGTATGTGTGCATATTGTCGGGATGCGAGGAGTCAATCATTTTCCGATTCGTTTCAATATATCTAAAAATGGGTGTAGGTGTGTGCGTGTGTATGTTCAAAATTCTCTCATGTCCGTAAGTCTCAGGCGCGGATTCAAGGAAAGGCGCACCAGGCGTACGCCCCCCCCTAAACTTGAAAAAAGGAGAGAGAGAGAGAGAGAGGAGAGAGAGATGAGAGAGATGAGAGAGGAGAGAGACGAGAGAGGAGAGGAGAGGAGAGAGAGAGAGAGGAGAGAGAGAGAATGGAAACACCCCCACAGATGAAATGAAAATGCTAAAACCTCTCAGCTTCCGGGGCTTTGCCCCTGGACCCCTACTAGGGCCCATACCTGGACCTCTAGGGGATTAAAACCACCCCAGACGCATGATATGATAAAATCTCTCAGCTTCCGGCGACCTCCTACCAGGGTTATTCCTGTACCAGCTTTGGGTATGACTAGCAGCCTTAAATCATATACCTTAGTCTTGTGCCAACCCCACCCCCCCCAACCCCCTGGAATTTATTGTTACGGCCCTGGATAGGGTGTAACTTCACCTATGAGGGCGATAAATATATGGTTAAATTTTACTCCAAAAATCACTAAAATTCATGAGCATCCAGGCACTTCGACTCCTGGAACCCCACCAGGGCGTTGCCCTGGACTCACTGGAGGCCTTAAGGCAGCCCCGAGACCCCCTGACTCTGAAAAAAAATCCACGCCCCCCTAACCAGAATTCCTGGATCCGCCCCTGAGTCTGAGACTAGTAAAATCAGTCGCGGACTAGTGAAAATCTTTGGTCACTATAGTCCGTATGGACTAGTAAAATCCGGAATTTAAATCATATTTGGTGCAGAAATTAACAAGCACTGATCAGAGTCATTAGTGCGTTTGTTATTTATAAGCAGTGTAATCCGCTTCTTGATCATTTACCTGGCCTTGACTGTTAAACAACTGTCCGAGCATGTGGCGTGCTATCAAAGGGGTTGAGAACCCCTCCAAGAAGCAAAAACTCAACAAAGAGGAGTCTAAAAGGGAAAAGGACAGAGAATATGACAAAATGCGAAAGAGGGAGTTTCAAATATCTTGGAAAGTAGGACAACAGAGGCTTGACTTTTTAAAGTAAGACGGCAAGATGCGTTGCTATCTAAAAATGATATTTTCGACAGTCTCCAAGGATCAACATTCGTCAGCGGATATAGTAACTTTCGAAATGAAATTTTACGGTACCATGAGAAGTTTGAAGTTTATCTGAAGTCTAAATCTTTTCAGAAAGCAAAATCGTGTAAGTCTGAATCCTCGCAACCCCCCCCCCCCCAAATAAAAAGTGTTGAAAACTTGTATAATTATGCAGTGAAATGGTTAGGAACGTCCATGGTTTAATAAAGAATAGAAGGCCGTTTACTGATTATAACTGAAGTGAAAAGAGTATGTCCTAATTTTTATTTATCACTTTTGATATTACGGACTAGCGAAAATGTTGGCGGACAAGTGAAGCTTTTGAATCAAAGGCAAAGATAACAAACAGTGGATCAATCTCGATACGTTCTAAATAAAATACAGAACAAAAGTTGGGCAACCACGGACCCCTGGAACACCAGAGGTGGGATCAGGTGCCTAGGAGGAGTAGCATCCCCTGTTGACCGGTCACACCCGCCGTGAGTCCATGAGTCTTGATCAGGTAAACGGAACAATCCGTAGTCAAGTCAGTGTGTCCGTAGTCAAATCAGTGTATTGAAAAACGGCTGAACAATGGCTATTGAAACACATCAGACATCATTTGACTCAATGATAGGTCATATTGGTAAACTTAAATTATATTACAAGCACTATTACTTGAAAAAGTTAATTTCAAACCCTGATTATGGCTTATCTGTTAGATTTGAAACTTTGTACGGTTTATCGAGAGTTGACTGTACTTCATTGCTATTTGCACATAAGTTTATTAATATTGTTGGGACAGAATTATCTAATTGTTATCCTTAATGTTATAGTGAATCTAAGAGGGGTAGATGATGCAAAATAGCCTTTGAACACTTCCCCTATATGGCTTGTCAGATAGCCTTGAAATGGTAAAATTCTTCATTATCAATTGAAGATGTTCGAATTGTTCTGCTCCAGGAATCTAATATTTTCCACAATTCCCAATGGGTCAAAGAGGAGTGCTTTATAATAGCTTTTTCATGTATAAGGGTATGTTCACAATTTCCCTTCACTAATTCAGTATAACACTCATATACAACAATGAAATTGGTCATGGGTGATAATTCTTTTCTCCAGCTTTTCTTCATTGCAGAAGGCGTTTCATGATAGATGTTACATTTTAAACTTTAAATATTTTTGTTACTTACCAATTACCATACTTTTTAAATACACCATGTCATTTTAAACATCAAATCCTACATTTCATTTTTGTGAAAAAGTTAAAAAGAAATATTGCGTCAATAAGCTTAACTGTAACATGAACGATGATGTCACAATTTGAATGCCCTTCAAAATGGTTTTAATCGATCAACAGAAGAGTGAAATTGTAAAAGTTTATTACCAATATAAATCATCAAAAATTGTTCAGATGTAAATGAAGGAAACTATGTTGAAGAAGAAGCTCATCAGGAGGTTAGTAACAAAGTTTGAGAAGACAAGGACAATGTGTGATAAAAGACATGGCAACCCGTGAAGATCAAGGACTTTAAAAACTGTTGATTTTATCAGTGAAGTGACTTCACTTATTGAGAACAAAATTTCTTCCTAACTTGCAAAGAAAATATGGCAATCTACAGACCGTTTGGTTTCAACAGGATGGAGCTACACCTCACACTTCATTGGCTGTCTTACACTGGTTAGCGAAAACATTTTTCGACAGATGAATATGATACAAATACGAAGAATATCGACGATATGGTTTCCGCATTTACCAGATTTAAACCCTCTGGACTTTTTTATGTGGGACTCAAACTCAAACGGAACATCAAATTGTATATAAGGAGTGTCTCAGTAGAAATGTGTGATATTATCACAGTTGTGAAAAATTTCCATAAACGGCTTTCACTTGTTGTTGGAAGAGACGGTGGTCATTCAGGACCCAGTTGCACGAAAGTTAATTCAGTTTAACTGACAGTTAACTTCACCATTCACTCACACATTCATATAGCGTTAACTAGACGTTAACTGTCAGTTAAAACATAACGAACTTTCGTGCAACTGGATCCTGAACATTTAAAATTTGATGAATATCACTTGATGATCGTCTTAAGGACCCTCTATACACTGCACAAGAGCTAGTAAATCTTTTTAAGCATTTAGAGTTATCTGACCTAGATTAAATTGAATATTCAAGTATATATGTTGGGTTTTATTCAAATTCTTAATCAGATTCATCCATTTGTAACATGTCAGTAGGTAAGATAAGTTTAACTGAACTCTTTTTTTCCACTTTTGTTTTCATCAAGTGGCAATGGTGATTTCTTTTCATAATCTTCTATATCTTTGAATATTTATTCCTGGGGTAAATTGCCGTGATCCATACATTAAAAACTACTTAGATGCATTATATTAAACGTAAATATCAGCATTTTTCAAATTGACATGCATCAAAACGTATGATTTCTCCCATTTACAACAGATTTTCCTACGATAAATTAAATCTAGGCCTTTGTGTCAGATTATTAGATAATTGCTTTTTAAACAAAACGCGACCCGAAAAATAGAATTTCTAGTCGTTTGGGAAACAAGACACAATTATTTTGGTAGAAAACCTCATGATTGCCACCAAGTACTCTGAGTAGATATTAAAGATCGATGCTTTGGGTTTCTTATAGATAATTTTTATGTAGTCTTTGGAGACCAGGTCTTCCCAACAGTCCGTAGTATTCCTATGGGCACAATTGTGCCCCCTTATTGGCAGACTTTTTTTGTATTCAGATGAAGGCAGGAATTGTACAGAACCGTTACGGATAAAACAAAAAACTTGCTGTGCCTTCACTTACTATAGGTATATAGAATGAATGTTGCTTCATTAACAATCATCATATTTTCACAATTATGTCCATTGATATATCGAGAACTCGAGTACAGGAACCACAGAAGTTGAATATCTGCTTCATATTTGGATATTTTCTTAACATTGATCTAATGGCAGACTGAACAACTACATGTAATGATGATCAGCGTGATGACTTTGACTTGCATCGGTCAACTTTCCTTTTTCTTATGTAGTTATACATCATATCACTGCTGTATATGGTGCTGTATTGTTCCAGTTGATTCGATACGGCAGAGCATGCTATGCGTTTGCGGACTTTTTTTAAAGCGAGGCCAACATACTACAAAAAAGTTGATGCTGCAGGGTTATAACGAATCCGGTTTAAAGGTCTCATTTGCAAATTCTAGCGGTCGGCTATAATGACCTTGTTTTGCGATTACAAATTATCACTTAAGTCATATGTTGATGATTTGTTTCATACCTTTGTTAGACCTGTCATTTCCTACTAGATTTTGACTACGGGTAATCCCGTTTACTTTTATTTTGACTAAGGGGTCAGGGGGTGTGGACCGGTCAGCAGAGGGGATGCTTACTCCTCCATGGCACCTGTCCTGCGTCTTCGTTTTTGTCGGAGGTCCGTGTTGCCTGCATCTTCGATTTTGTATATGTATTTTTGGATTATGACTTGCGTTTGACACAATGTGGAATTCGCCTTTTTGTACGTTTAGTGATTTAATTTTCTCAGTGTCTAATTTTTTTTTCGCTATTGTATAGAGGGTCCTTAAGTTGTACATGTATAAACATACATGGTGATATTGACGCGAAGAGATCGTGTATATGTAAGAGACCTTGACAACCCGCTTGGGCCCGTACCCTGAGGGGTAGGGGGATGCGAACGCATAATTCAAGTCTGAATTTACTCTAAATATTGACAATTAGTAATTTACAGCAAATACAAATTCTCCTAGAAGACACAATCAATATGGATTTTATTTATCCGTGTCCATTGTATCAGGCCAGGTCAGTGCACCCCCTGCAAAAAGTAAAATGCACTATTAAAGTTGCATTTTACTCTGTACATTGACTATTAAAAAATGTGGGCATGAGCCTGCCGCTAGATTACTTTAATCTCAATTGAGACATTTTGGTATATTCAGATCGGTTTGATTTCTGTTGGAAAAATAATTGATCAATTATTTATTTCTATATATGACCTTGACGTGAATACATATAACGGTTCATTTTACAAAGGTATCCCACCGCCCGCTGATTGTGCATTGCTTTTATTTTCAAAACAAACCCATATAGTTTATCAATAGTCCTTTTTAGACAACGAGCTACAAATATCGGTCAGTGTGACCGATAAAAAAAGTTGGCGATCATAAACATACACAGTATTCTGTGAAATAACCCAGCGTGACTGGTTAATATAACTAAATAGTCAGGACTTTTGGCTACCTTTTACTATTAGCAATGCCAGGCTTGTGATAAAGATTTTGAGAAAGAATTGTAATGCATGTGGTGGGATTATTTGGCAGTATGTCATAGTCCAAGGTACGTTGGGCTCATTCATCCTCGTAGAATATAAGATATAAGCCCCTATTGACAAAATTCCTATAGGAAAATGACAGGATTTCAACTTCAAAATCGAAGGATAAAAGTTCTTTTAGAATATGTCATTCAATAAAATATACTTTCATGTGAAAAATTACCATGTGTTTTTATATAGGATGACAACTCCTACCAATTGTTGTAAAGAAGAAACGCCGTGCAATAAGGGCTAGGTGGGATATATAATCCTTATTTTTCGAAAGAGAAAGTATTTCATAAATCCGAATTATTTCTCACTTATATTTAAGGATAGATAATATCATAAAAACAGAAATCACAAATTAGACAATAAATCAATTACATTTTGAAAAGACATCAAATGGCAATCCAACATATCAGTTTCAGTTGAAATTCACTTTTATGCATTTTTAAGATGCTTCATTAAGGTATTTCTAGTTAAAAGGATTATAAGAGCATTTAATTCGACATTTCGATATATTGACGACGTTCTCTCTATCACTAATAATGATTTTCATTCATATGTCGATTCAATATATCCCAATGAATAAAGGACACCACAAAGTCTTCCATGTCTGCTTCGTACTTGGATATTTTATTGAACATTGACATTAACGGCAAACTAACTACTCAACTTTATGACAAACGGGACGATTTCAGCTTCTCTATCGTCAACTTCCCATATTTATGTAGCAATATTCCATTAACACCTGTAAAA
>CAJDSM010048313.1:0-22704 GCA_903981925.1 Ostrea lurida | reverse complement strand
GTGGGGTCGGGGGTGGGGTGAGGGTCGTGAGAGTGGGAAATGAGGGAGAGAAAAGTCAGCGGGTCAGGAGGAAGAAAAAATGATAATACAGGGAGATCCAGGGGTCCACCTCGACCCTGTCCGTCCCTCACATTACAGGCATATAACTGTGTCCGCCAAGAAAGACAAGGAGGGGATAAGACAAAACAATGATAAGAATGCAAATTATGTCTCAGTATTGTATTGTCCATTTGAATTAATCTTTTATGTATTATACGAAAGATCTTATCTACGTGTCTGTGAAAGCACAGCCGGGCTTATCGTTTTTAAAAAGTCAAAACATTTGTAAAATATCTTCAAGTCGCACGTATGTCTATAAGATGTTTTGTGATACAACAGTGCACGTATCATTTGTACATGTACTATCAGTCTCGCATTTGAAAATATTCTTATTGTGATTTTAAATTGATTATGGTATTCATTTATGTCCTCTTTTAATTAATAGGAAAAAAGGGTATGAAAACCATACTCTTTGTAATCTGTTTTATTTATCAGAAATTATCTACAGGGTGAGTTTTTTTTATGACTGATTTAACAATACTAGTACATGTAATCACATTCGGTGTTGGGCCCGATGATTTTACTACACACGGGCAATGGTTTCCTTCCTTGTGCTGCCTATAAGTACTTGCATTGTGGTTTGACTTTTGACCATATTTCGGATTTTCCAAGTTTGATTTTTTTTTTTTCAGTTTTGTGGACGCATCTATGTAGGAACGCCTGTAAGATGATTTATTAGCTCATAAGATGAGAATGGAATTTTACGACCGGGGATGGATATACCAAAGGTGCGACAATACTTTATTTCTAATCATGAAAGTTAAATCATAATATATATAACTAAACGACTAGTCTATCAAACACTTCCTTATACAGTACTTAACACTAGTATTACATGTATATTGTTCGAATACCATCATTATTTGTATAAAGTACAATTGGAAAATCACTATTAATGACGAGAAACGTTTTAGATCCTGAATTCTTCCTCATGATATAATGATGTCTGTTTGCAGTTTGACATAGCATTAATAGTTGTGGTTCTATTCGGAACTGTGTCCACGACCACCTGTCCTCCAAACCACGTGTCTCGAAATGGAATCTGTTGTCAGTACGTCAGATGTGAGAAGCGTAAGTAATACACGAGAGACTGAATGTACGTGACACAATGTCTGCCCCTGACACTTCAGATCTGCAAAATTCCAGGTTCTTTTAAAACTAGCATATGTCTGAAAGGAAATATGCTAGTAAGTCCGTCATTTTCATCTTCATGCAGCTCTGCAAAATTCAAAGTTCTTTTGTGCTCGCGCATATAAGTCCCTCATTTTTCAGTCTAATGAAATTTTGCATCCACTTAATGTTAGGATGTATCAACAAGACTTAGTAACATATACCGAACTTAATAACCTACATATGCTAGAAGTTTTAGGATACTTGATGCGAACGAAAACATGTTGGTAGAGTTCTGAATATGAAATTCCTTTACAAATGTTGTATAGTCTGAAATATGAAATTCCTTTAAAAAGAAAAGGGACTGGTGGACTTTCTAAAATGTTTAAAATTTGAAATATGTTACCCCTTCTCAAATTTTCATCAACAAATTACATGTACATTCCATATATTAGTAAATTCATAATACATCATTATGTATTATAGTTCATTATTTGTGATGTCATTCAGGATATCAGTCAAGGACATGTTAGAAGTATGTACACAAGTGCGTTTTAAACTTTTAATTGACAAAAAAGTTGTTTACAGAAGTACACAAAGGCATGTACTGAGCATGGCAGGTCAAGAAGTGCATAGCACTATTTGTCTACAACAATAAATGTCTCTACTAAGGCCATTAACATATGATGGCTTTCACTTTGATATATGTATGTGATTTTCTGGAAAAAATAGTTGTATGTTCAGAGTTTTCCAAATCAAATGTGGAGTTGCCAGACATTTTGTCTGCCATTTTTTCAAATTCTGCCAGACACCAAAAACGTATGGCAGACAACTTATAAGAATTACAGCTATTTGGGAAAATGTTGTCAGACATTTTGACTGGCATAATAAGACAATCTGTCGGACAGAATTGTTTTTAGGCAGACTTTTGCCCATGTCTGACAGGATTTGGGAAACTCTGTATGTTTTTGTAGTAAGTTGATGGACACATTATTCTGAAACATTCTACGTATGGTCTTTCTGAGCATTGTCACCCGTGGGGTATCCTACCGGGTTAGAATAGGTCCTCGGTACTCCTTGCTTGTCGTAAGAGGCGACTAAATGGGGCAGTCCTAAACCGAGAGCCCGTGTCACAGCAGGTGTGTCTCCCCGTGTCACAGCAGGTGTAGCACGATAAAGATCATTTCCTTCTCAAAGGCCAAACAATTCTGAGCGGGACGTTAAATAACTTGCAGTTCAATGAGCATTGTCTGTTTCTACAATATGTCCATTGAAATGCAAATACTACGGATTACTCCGTTTACCTGATCAATACAATGGAATGGGCTCACGGCGGGTGTGAATGGTCGACAGGGGATGTTTACTCCACCAAGGCACCTGATCCCAACTCTGGTGCGTCCAGGGGTCCGTTTTTGTCTTACTCCTAATTTGTATTCTATTTGGGACTTACGAGATTGATCACTTTTCGTTATATTTGCCTTTACATGAATAATCCAATGAGTTGATCCATTTGAGAATAAATTTCAACCGAAGTGTTGAATATTTCGGCCATGGATTCAAGAAACCCATCGCTGGCCAAGCATTTAAAACGAAGGTTACTCATTACGGAATTATGGCTATCCATATTCCATACAGGTAATTATATTTACTACATGTACTTATATGGAATCTTAAAATGGTGAAATCAAGGAACACAAATACCAAGGACAGTAAAAACAGGAAGCTGGCATGTGTATTGTGGAACGTGCTAGTCTAGAATTTTCACCCGTGGAGCTAGAAGTTTGAGAGAAGAGAAGTAAAAACTTGCAGAATAAATTGTAATAAAAATGTATCCCCCCCCCCCCCAAATTTCCCTAGTTTAGAATCGAATAACTGAAATTCTAGCCTTAAAGATATGGTGTTCATTCATTATTTTTCAGAGCAATATGTGAAAGTTTGTGAAAAGAACGGTGAGCCCGATGTTTGCCATCCATGTCCTGCGTCCACCTACCTGGACGATCCCACGGACAGCCACTTTGTATTTGAATGTATAGAGAAGAACTGCGGTGAAGGTATGGGAAATGTTGACAAACAACCCCAAACGTTGTAGCTGGCGAACAGAATTGTGACGATTTGCCAGATTTTTGTCGACTTCCCAAAGAAAAATGACATGTAATTGTGCAGGGGATGTGTCCATAGGACAATTTATAAACTGTTCATAGAGTTTGGAACAAATTTTATAGATTTATTGAAGGGACCTGTCATCATGATCCACTTTATTGAAGTATTATACTGAACAGATAGTATCTTTTGTATCAAAATGAATTATTGCAAAAATATTTCAATAACCATCATTGCTTTATACTTTTTAAAAAGATATAATTACCATTTATATGATGTGCTTATATATAGCGTTGTGAATAACATCCTTTCAGACACCATCCCTTCTGACTTCCCAGCCACGAGGTTTGATAGTACAGCCTGCACCAAAAGATGTCGCTGTAATACAGCCATAAACTATTGTGGTACAGATCCTTGCAAATGTAGACAACATACGTGCTCTCATGGGGAAGTACTTCAGGAAAACTGTACCTGCGTTAGGTAACATCATTCACAACATAGGTGATTGCACGGAAGTGCGGAATATGATTTGATTCAAAAATTGTTTTGGCGACTGTGGTGTTTTTAGAGTTTCCATTTAGTTCAACTGCTGTAGACAGAATGTATCCATTGTTTGATTATTCATGGTTTTACACCGTTTGGTTATTTTAGCCATTTTATGACAGACAACTAAATGAAACATGTTTGGGTTTGAGTGTTGAAGTTCCCCAGACGACTCTCAGAGAAACGATCTTTTTCGTGCCAAGGAGGTTGCACCACATCAACATGATCCTAGGCAGAATATCTATAAAAAAAACCTTTTGATCAAACTGTCTTTCTGTCAACTTTGTACATGTACACCTATATTCCCGTTATATACGGATCATATTACATATATACATGTACATGTAGTATGCATGGCGTAGTGCGTCCTTCCGTCTGTCCGCACACCTTGTAGGTCAGAAAAAAACCAGTCCTGATGAATCAGGATCCTCAAAATTGGTTCATATGTTCCATCTGATTGGAGAAAGACTATTGTTTATCAACATTATAGGACAATTGCCGGGATCAAACTCGTTTGCCCACAAGATGATGAATAATGAATTTTGTCTCAAACTTTCAGCAACTTTATCCATCCTTGATTTAGGCAAACCATTTAGAAATTTAGTTCATACAAACAGTTTTTACATGGATTATTCAATAGAGGGTGTCAAACTAAAATATTCTAAATTGTTATAACTACAAAAATCAAATGAAATAACTTTGGACGTAAAAAGCACAGGAAGTGCACAATTATGATTCTATAATTATCCACTCTAGATGTCTGAGTGCTAGTGATGTGATCTCGTTTTGCAAACTTTAATGGATATAAACAATCGATCTGTCTCTTACCAAAAGTGTAAACAAAGATGTGCACAGAGTTTTGAAAACTCTATGATTTAAAAACGAAGTTATTGACTAACAGTATCAGGGTGCAAGCTCAGTCAATTTTACTGTGCTTTAAGAACTTAACCCAACCCCCTCCAAAATCCATCCACAAACACCAAGATGTATTTATAGTTATACGAGGTTGAGGTTTCAGGGGTGAAACAATGCTTTTATAGCTTTAATTTTTTTAATAGAAACAGTAACAAATAAGACTAACTTAATCAAACTTGTAAATAGATGTTTGTTCATTATAGAGGAGATATATGAGTTGAGGTAGTGTTTCTATGTATATGACTGTTTATTCCTCGGCATCTTGTGGGAAGGATGAAAGACTAACATAGCAAAGAAAAGGCTGTACTAAAAAAAACAGGACCTTTGAACTTTGTGTACATGTTCCCCATGGTGATAGTTCATGTTTCACACCTCCAAACAAAGTGTTTTACGTATACCAAATCACTCGGTACACTCCAAGTCCAAGCTTTAGGGCTGTATCATAATTATCAAACTAATACTTATCATTTATCAGTGATTGGTAGTAATCGAGGACAGGATGCCTTGCTCTTTGAACGCGGCGTTTCCACTTATTTGTTGAACAGAACTGAAATAAAACAGTGTCCTGGCGACGAGCGTGATGCTGGTATAGCTACAGCTGCTAATATATTCCTCTCTCTCTCTCTCTCTCTCTCTCTCTCTCTCTCACACACACACACACACATTCTTTGTTAAGACTTCATTAGAATAGCATGAAATGAGTACTCAACATCTTGTTTTCCAGCTTATTTAACTCATCATTTGAAATGAATTCAAAAGACAGATTAACAGTTACACTCTATCATCATTTCTGATAATCTTTTTCAATGATATCTAGAAAACGCATCGGAGTCTTTTCCATCATGTCACGCCAAAAATACAAATTCCCGTTGTTGTCCAAGAAAGTTAGTAAGCTTTGTAAAATCCCTTTGGAAAGACACGGCACACAGTCGACCGTCTTGAAACAATGATGAAGATATTTTGAATAATTAAGACAAGAGCCCTAAATATGCTTACAACATTACTCACCATGGACCCTCATACTTATCAACAAACTCGCCCCAAAAATGCACCCATCAAGAGTTCTTTGAGTGCATTTGTGATCACATTGGACGGACACATTTTGTAACTTTAATCTGCTTTTGTCTATCCTCTCTAGAGGTATGTAATGTTCGTGAAGAAAAATTGAGGCAGCACGCGATTGGATATTTGAATAATGTAATTTACGGCATAAGACTTTCTAGATACTGCTATCTGAACAGAATTTATAGTTTGAAATAAATTTTGAGCGAATCTTGGTTTCATGATAAGCATTGTTCACACATTTAAGACTCCTGTACCTTCGACCAAACACAAACATGTTTGTTCTGTAATCATGTATCAATTTAAAGTATAGGCGTCAGGCTTTTAAACTTTCTAAGTGAAAGGTCACCTATGTCCATTGTAAATAGTGATTTGGTATGTACCTGTAGCCTCTGCAATGTTTCGTAATCAGGTATGAAGCACGGGTTACCTCCACAACGAACTCTGTAATCTCGCCAATATCATCAGCTTCCAAGGATGGACAAGTCTCCCTATCAACACCAAGTCAATCTGCAGGACAATCTACTCCCTCTGGAATAACTGCTGACTCTAGGTTTGTGTTTACATAGATATGCTAACAATTAATCAGAATTGTAAATCACAGAATGGATTTCATTCAATATTTAGTCCACCTTTGTAATGATATATACATGGGCATTGTACACACGGTGTGCAAATAATAGATGCACTCGAGTGTATGTTGACGCATGTGAACGGCGGGTAAAAGTATGATTTGCATTTGAATATTTTGAATCCAAGACAAAACTCAATTAGTCAGGCTAGGTGCAATTTGCCGAGCAAATGAATAAATTTACTTCTGGCATGTTTCAGTCATGTGAGCGCATAAATGATAATATACGCGAATATGCAAAATATAAAATTTGTCTATAACCCCATTCACATGCACCTTAATACACTTAGGTGTAAATTTTAGACGTATATAAATCATACACGGTACCAATTTTGATGCACCAGATGCGCATTTCGACAAATTATGTCTCATCAGTGATGCTCAAACCGAAATGTTGGGAAGTCCGAAACATGAAAGTAAAACTTTATAAAAGAGAACTATGTAGTGACAAAGATTGGAGCCAAATACTTCGAATTATCAGAGCTATGCCTGTGGGAGATAATCCTTAATTTTGATATGAATTTCTAATTTAACTACTGCGATTAAATACATATCCGTATTTCAAGCTAGTAACATAGTACATAGCAACTTTTACTCTAAGTGTTTAAATGTAATTTTTTGCGATGCGTTCACATGTAGGACAAACTGAATAATTCCTTTTGATGACTTACTTACAGACACAAGATCTGCTAAATTTTGGTCGAACGTCTTCTTTGATTAACATCTGCCATTTGGTACCATCCCAAGCTTGGCTCATGATTGGTTTGGTGACATCTTCAGGTGGTTTCCAACTTTCACTGGATGTTTCGACCCTATAACCACTACATTCTCTAGTTGGTGGATCCACAGTGGTGATCAGTCACTGTGTGTCGCTAGCTGTTGGTTTCCAGTCCTTCTCTCTTCAGTGTCAAAGCCAACATAATGATTTCTCTGTCCTTTCTTCTGATGGTAGGTCCGGGTTAGAATAGGTCCCCTGCATCCCCTTGCATTTCGTAAGAGGCGACTGAATGGGGCGGTCCTGCGGATGAGACTGAAAAAACCGAGGCCCTGTGTCACAGCAGGTGTGGCACGATAACGATCCCTCCCTGCTCAAAGCCCCTGAGTGCCGAGTATCAGCCTAAATTTTACAACCCTTCACGCAATGGTGACGTCTCCATATAAGTGAAATATTCTCGAGTGGGGCATGAAACAATAAATAATCAATCAGTCAATCTGATGGTATTCTTCCTTTGTTGTCCGTCTACACCAAGCCTATGTAGCAGTCTCCTCATGGATTGAGCAGATAACCCGCGTCAGCCTACACCTACTACGAATAACCATGTCTTCGATCCCAGTTGCTGGCATCCTTCCATCAATTCTGCATATTCGGCGCTCTTCCTCTGATGTGCTTTGTCAAATGCTTCCTCCCATAGTACTGTTAACTCTATATTTGCTAAGATGGCCATAGCACTATATCTGGTCTAAGCCTAGTTTGCACTATTGGTGGGAAAACTAGTAAAGGCAAATATAAAGAACAGTGATCAATTTCGTAAGTCCCAAATAGAATACAAAAACAGGAGTTGGGCAGACACACCAGAGGTAAGATCAGATGCCTAGGAGAAGTAAGCATCCCTGTTGACCGGTTATACCCTCCGTGATCCCTATTCTTTCGTAAATCTGCTCACATTTCCATTTCCCATGATACTCCCACTAGGATGTTTGAAGTTGTCTTAGCTGAAGCGGCTTTTGAATTTTCTCATGCTATAACAAACGTGATGTATCCCAGTTTCTGCGTTGGCTTCTGTTTCTTCCTTTCTTTCTCTAGGGCATCTGCTAATTCCATTAGCACTTTGTCATGTCTCCATCGATACCTTCCCTGCTGTATAGCTATTCGGCAACATAACAGAATATGTACCATTGTTCCACTGTCCCAACATAGCGTGCAGTTTGGCGACTCAACAAGGCCCCATTTAGCTAAACATGTAGGAGAATGTACCGTGTCGTACACTGATCTCAAATGGAATTAAATTCTAAATGGTTCCATTCGCCACAACTGTGAGCATGCGAGTTTTCTCTTTGGTACTTCCCATCTAGTCCAAGCCCTTTGCTGTCCGAGTGCAATTGCCTTTGCTACTTTGTTTTGCCCTTCACTTCTTAATTTTGTTTGAATCATGTCCCTCTTCTCTTTTCCCTTGGCCTTCTTCCATTGTCTGAACATTCCTCCTATTCCAAGATTTTACATTTCCAACTACAAGTAATATGGATGTATTTTGAAGACAAAGAATGAGATGGATATTTCTTTATCATGTAGCAATAGGTTTTGCCATTTCTTGTTCAAATGCTATTGAAAATAGTATATGAAGTTTCTAACACTGCAGAAGGTCCCAACTCTTCCTAATACAGGACAGGACGTACTACACATTGGCTTACTAACAATTTCAATAATTTGCTCCTGTGTGTAAAGTTTGCTGTAAGTTAATAAGGATTAAAACACACCAGGGGGAAATCATCTAATCACACGTAAAAGTTTATTTGCACCTAATCTGACTATAGCTACAAATTAACCAGTGTGCAAACAGGTATATGTGAATGGGGCCAAAGAAACATACCATCAATTTCTGTAAAATTGCATCATGTCCTACATCAGAAAAAAAGCGACCCTCTAATATTATTTTAACATTTAAACAAGAAATGGCGAAAACTTTAGCGACCGTTGAAATATCCATTTTCAAATGGAACTATATTGCTTGGAAGTAGCCAACTTCATACGTATACTGATATACACACTTTTATACAGGTGCCTGTAGATGGAAAAGGGTTGTAATAGGCTGTTGCCTGCTGCCCAATCCCATTCACTATTTGTGAATAAAATTATTGCAAACTTGATGCATCAAAAACAATAAACTTGCACACCAAAAGAAAGATATACGTATGTTCAAAATTTACACCTGGTAAATGAGTGCCTATTAACGGGACTTTAAGGTTCAATTTAGTGAATTTATCGTTTCTAGGTCTGAAGTGACGGAACGTGAAAAGGATAATGAAGAACCAAAAGTGGAAGACAGTGACAATGACAGCGAGGAAAAGAACTCTTCTGATTCTCCTATAATAATTAGCACACTAGTGATCATTTCCTTGGGATTTGTTCTTGGTGGTGTTGGTGGTGCTTTTGTTGTATACAAATGGAAAGGACGAAACTCACACGTGATCTATTCAGAAGTACATAATAATAACACAGTGAATAATTATGAGAACTGTAACGTACAAATAGGAAATAAAAACAATATGGATGTGTGTAACAATGTGACAGAGCATGACAGCGACTCGGCTGAATAGGCCACGTGTTTCCAGGGGTGTGCATGTATGTACCACATCCATAATTAATAAAAACTTATAATGCACAGTTTGCAACTATTTCTGTGGGACTTAATGGAGATGAATATATTGTGTAAGTTTACATGAATATAAATGATGTTGTGATAATTGTGCAGTAAAATAATCTTATGCAAGATACATTTTGTAAAGTATAAAATATCCACAAAATATCCAACTTTACCGTATCTCTAAATAATTGTAAACTAGAGAATACTGGAGAAAACTCACAAAGTGATACCCCCGCCACCCACATATCTTTACGCTCACTTGAGTCACTGAAAGCTTGAACAGAAAAATATATCACGTCACAATACCATGTTAAAAACCTACAAGTTTGACCTTGAGGTCAAGTTTATACAGAGGTCATGAATGTAAGTGATACACCTTTCAGTGTATACACTAATCCATTTAAAACTTATACATTTGACCTTGATGAATATAAATCATATGATCAAAGGTCACATATAGGTCATGAATGTATGCAATTACAACTTCTCATATTATACACCCATATGCTAGATATGTATGCATACGTCAAAGAACAAAGACGTTATGGCCTAGATACGAATAACACACGCAAACAGACAGACAGAACAAACAAACAATACATTACAATCGTCGCATGATGATGCATCCATGTGTCAAATAACAGATGGCTTATGGCAAAGAACAATAAAAGAAGTTATGGCCCAGACATGATTTCATTAAAAAAAACCTTATATTTTGATCCAGAAGTCAAAGGTCAAAGTCATACAGAGGTCATCAATATACGCGACACTTCGTCTTAGTATGAACACCCATATGCCAACTATGGTATGCCTACCTCAAAGAACAAAGAAGTTATGGCCCACACGAATTCATGTTAAAAACTGATATTTTTATCTTGAGTCAAAGGTCAATCATACAGGAGTCACAATATACATGACACATCGTCTCATAGTGATACACCCATATACCAAATATGGTATGCCTACCTCAAAGAACAAAGAATTATGCCCGGACACGAATTCATGTTAAAAAACTGATATTTTTGATCTTGAGGTCAAAGTCAACAGGTCATCAATATACATGACACATCGTCTCATAGTGATACACCCATATACCAATATGTAGCCTATCTCAAAGAACAAAGAAAGTTATGCCCGCACACGAATCTGCACAGACAGACGGACAGACAGACAGACAGTAGTATCCTATATACCCCCCCCCCCCCAATACTTGTTTGCGGGATAACAATTATAAGGTAAAAACCTTTCATTTTTCTCTTTTGTTAGTGTAGTATGTATATGACGTACATGTATTCAAATATATCGTACATATTATAATCATTGTACTTTGTGTGATTTATTGTGCATATACACCCTTTTCTTCATTTATACTGAGATATCATCATATGTATACATTGTGGACATTGCCTTACATAGGTTCTGCCTACTGCCTACTTTATTACATGTATAATAAAGATATACAAAAGACACAACTACTTGAAAATTAATAGTATTTTCTATTTTACATTAATGTATGTCAATAATTCCTTTTATAAGGTATACCATGTATGTTATGAGAAGGAATACTTAAGAAATACATACTCGGGGACTCAGTAGCTTCCCTGGTGTGGAGGAGATTATTCAAACTACTCATCTCCTTTGCATTATCTATTTAGTTTTGTATTTGAAGCTTTTAATGCCTCTATATGTATGTTAATCGTATATAATGTTTAAAGTATCTATATTATGCCCCCTAGTAGGACCATTATTGGCAAATGAAAGATTGTATTGTATTGTATGTAAAGGCAAAGATAACAAACAGTGATCAATCTCGTAAGTCCCAAATAGAATACAAAAACAAGAGTTGGGCATACGCAAATATCATTGATCATGAAGACAAACAGCATTTACTCGAGTTTGATATTTTTGCTAAACTATTTTGATTTTCGTTTAAAGCAGACAATTAAACAGTTTCTAGTGTTTCTCACGTCCAATTCTGTTATAAACATTATATTTTCTGTAAAGCAACTTCTATGTAAACAAAAACATGGCACGAGCCTTGTTTACATATAAAAAAAAAATGTGAGTGCTGTATCTCTCGTGTATTTCAACATCTGACATTCAAATTGGCTGACCATTAAAATACCTTAGTTAAGCATTGTAAACAATTGTAACCGCTGTGTACAATTCTTTATCAAACAAACGCACCAACTGGTTTCTTAGGTTCTTTATTACATCGTAATTCAATTCTGTAGGATGATCTAAAATAACTATACAACGACTAAGTAGTACTCTCTCACTCTATCTTGCACACGTTTAAGTTATATTATAATTTAATTATTTCAAATATCTAGTATAAATCATACAGTACCAATTTTGATGCACCAGATGCGCATTTCGCCAAATTATGTCTCTTCAGTGATGTCCAAACCGAAATGTTGGAAATTCAAAAACATGAAATTTAAACGTAGTGCCAAAGACTATAGCCAAATACTTCGAAGGATCAGAGCTATGCCTGAGGGAGATAATCCTTAATTTTGATATAAATTTCCATTTTTACTATTTTAATATATCTAGAATTTGTAATGAATTATTATTTCCCAGTAGAGTAAATTGAAACTCTTACCGTAAACTCGGAATGTAAACTAGAAACAGTTGTAAAACAGATTCAAGTATGACTTCGTATGTAAATACTGAAGAGTCACTGTCCGTTTGGGAACTAGGAGTGTTGTCGGGTTAGTGTGCGGAATTGGCGCGAATCTGATTTCTATAGCATCAAAACCAGTCAGACAACTCACAAGATACAACCGTACTGATCTTACACACCCTTTCTGTCAATCAAGCCTTCGTCATATGCTATTTATTAATGAAATGATAAATGATGAATGATAGTATATTATTTCAGCCTGTGACACAATGAAAATGGAAAAATAAAATTTGAATTTTTTTTATTTAGCTCAGAATGTGTCTATTCCCCTTTAAGGTCACACGCAAGCGACGCAATGTTCATTATCTGTATATAATTTTTAAAACTTGTCTTAATATAAAATCAGAGCACCCTTAAATATTCTTTGAGGAAAAGTCATACTATATTACCTAGGTTTCGGAAAAGATAACAGATAATGAAGAATTGGGGTCAATAAAAATGTATGCAAAAACATTGTTAGCGTATAAAATTCTTACCATTTTTTTTAGATTAGTAGAGCAATAGATAATTAAATCCTGAAGTTTTCAGCACATGTTTCCTGCATTTCCAAAAGAATTTAAATTCGGTGACGAATTTCTTAAATTTCATATGCCATATGCTCGAGCATGAGATTCTACATGTATTTATCACACAACTATCATTAAACGCGTATTTTGATTTATTTAATTTCTACTTCACAACCCGAATTTTTCACTTTGTTAATGTTTGACGTCATCAATTTGATTGTGACGTCGTCTGCAACGTCACGGTTTGAAGAAGCTTGGAATTTCTGTTGCATTTATTTTCACTTCAGAAAAGACAAAATTCTCTTGGACCAAACTCGGTGATAAAACAATGTCTTTTACCGTCAATGTTAACAGTTTCAAAGGATGATGTGCTGTTTTCTTTATGTAGCACATGATTGATTGACCTACCTAATTTGCATTTTTATGAACCTCAGCTACAAGTTCATATCGTTTTTCCGAACCTGTGTCATGAACCTGGAAATAGTACAGTTGTGTGATAAACAGGTACCGGTATATGAAACCACTGATTACAATCCAAAATACTATTTTGCTACAGTGTATTATATAAGCGTTGTTCCTGGAAATGGGGGACGGAAGGTTATTAAAAAGAAATCGGCGTTTTTGCTCCCATCTTGGACCCGGGATGAAAATGAAAATTCCGAAATCTTATTTCGCACCTACAGGACACCGTCAGTTATCTTCCAAAAGATGATTTGGCTATTGTGCAAAACGTATGAATTCTCGAATATTTTTTAAAAGAAAAATAACCATGTTTACCCCTTTTTTGCCCCCAGGGTAACATTGGAATTCAGAAACTTTATTACACATTTACGGGACACCACCTATCATATTCCAAAAGGGTTTAATGATTATTGCTTAAAATGAAAGAGGGGTTAGAGAAAATGTGAAGATCAGACGGAATAGGATAACATTCTATAGAAAGTGCAGATATAAAAGAAACTGATCAATGCAATATGTCCATGACACTGTGTTCCGAGACATAATCACATTAATATACCCGCACGTCAATTTTGGCCTCCGTCGTACTTGCAACTAGCAAAGAAACAACACTAGTTACGAAGTAGCATATGTTATTATGCCATATACAATAATTATAATATCAGACATTCTTGCTGTATAAGGTGAAGATAACAAACAGTGGATATATCAGAGGTGGGATGAGGTGCGTAGGAGGAGTAAGCATCCTCTGTCGATAGTGGATATATCAGAGATGGGATGAGGTGCTTAGGAGGAGTAAGCCTCCCCGCTCGACAGTGGATATATCAGGGGTGGGATGAGGTGCGTAGGAGGAGTAAGCATCCTCTGTCGATAGTGGATATATCAGAGATGGGATGAGGTGCTTAGGAGGAGTAAGCCTCCCCGCTCGACAGTGGATATATCAGGGGTGGGATGAGGTGCTTAGGAGGAGTAAGCATCCCCTTTCGACAGTGGATATATCAGAGCGGGGATGAGGTGCTTAGGAGGAGTAAGCATCCTCTGTCGACAGGGGATATATCAGAGGTGGGATGAGGTGCTTAGGCGGAGTAAGCATCCCCTGTCGACAGTGGATATATCAGAGATGGGATGAGGTGCTTATGAGGATTAAGCATCCCCTGTCAACAGTGGATATATCATTGGTGGGATGAGGTGCTTAGGAGGAGTAAGCATCCCCTGTCGACAGTGGATATATCAGGTATGTGATGAGGTGCTTAGGAGGAGTAAGCATCCTCTGTCGACAGGGGATATATCAGAGGTGGGATGAGGTGCTTAGGAGGAGTAAGCATCCTCTGTCGACAGTGGATATATCGGGGGTGGGATGAGGTGCTTAGGAGGAGTAAGCATCCCATGTGGACAGCGGCATATTATCAAGAGAAATGGGATGAGTGTGCTTTAGGAGGAGTGAAAGCACCTCCTGTCGACAGTGATATATCGAAAGAGGTGGGTATGAGGTGCTTAGGAGGAGGTAAGTGCTCCCTCTGTCGACAGTGGATATATCAGATGGTGGATGAGTGTGCTTTTAGGAGATGTATAGCATCATCTGTCGACAGTGGATATATCGGAGGTGGAGATAGGTGCTTAGGTAGGCAAGAGCATCCTCCTTGTTCGACCAGTCCATATGCCACCGTGATCTTTTTATCTTGAATTCACACTCAAAATTGATGTATTAATTGATTGTATACTGTTTAATGTCCTGCTTGAATATTTTTCATTCATATGGAGGTCAAATGCTGCAAAGGGTAGGCCTATGCTCAGCGCTTAGGGATCTCTATTGTGCCATACCTGCTGTGAAGCAGGGTCTCAGTTTTGGCGCTCTCATCCGAAGGACCGCCCATTTAATCACCTCTTACGACAATAAAGGGATACTGATGATCTATTCTATCCCAGATCCCCACCGGGGACAAACTCGTTGTATAAAGAACGGCATAACAATTGATTGAAACACGTCAGACAACATTGTAATCCAATGACCGGCTGTAATGGTAAACTAGATTGTTATAACGACCATTGATTTCCGAAATGCTGGCTTTAAATGTACTACACATGAGTATTCTAATGGGCAAATGTCCCATCTCCCATATTTTTTGATTGATCAGATATCTATGGTTGAGATTCAAATCCTTAAAGAAAATACATGTTCAATTTTACTGCACATAACACAATGCACTAACCAACAGATCTTTGTTAGTCGTTTTTCCACTCCACTTGTCTCTCAAGGCGAAAAAGAAAACGTATTGCACATCTAAAGGACACCACCAATCATTTCGAAAAAGATAATTTGGCAACCGCCTACAATGTAACTGGATTTCAAGGAAGCGGGATTTTATATAGAATCCCAACTTGGCCCCAAGTGAAAATTAAATATTCTTAATCCTTATTGCACATCTTAAGGAAATTACCAATCACCATCCAAAAGATAATAGTATAAATATAAAATGGCGAAGTAAACAATGTGTTAATCGTAATCATAGTCCCAAAAGCATATACAGTGGGCCCTCGTTTATCTGGACGCCATTACACCTTAATTTGTATCATTAATTCGGAAATTCGCGTTCCGGATCCGGGCGGTCATTTTTTACTTCAAAATGCTTAAATGCATTGAAAAATGTACCGTTAATCCGGACGACTTTTTTTCCTTCTTCTTCAAAGGATTAAGCAAGTTATAAATTGCAAAGAAAACATAAGCCAATCATTCTAGGCCCTGTAATTGAAGCGAGTAAATGTACCTGTACAATATCGCTGTCTCTAGGTGTTAGGTGAGACCAGTCAGTTTCATAGCACGTGCCGATCGAGGAATTTGCACATCGTATCAGTAATGTGTGCAGTTTTGGATTTGAAAATAAATATGTACCCTATTTACCATCTTGTTAATGTGATGATATATTTTATTGAACTGCTAAATCTACACTTATCAGTTGTTTAATTGTAAACGATAGTTCGGACTTTTTAAATTTCGGAAAGATAGACTCGTGTGGTTATCTTTACCGTTTATGCTTGTACATATTATAACAAAACTATCCAAAAACACACAGAGAGAAGAGAGAGAACGAGAGAGAGAGAGCTGGCAAGAGGGGAGGGTTTTTGATTAGAGAGATAGGAAAAACATTTACAACGATTAAAGATGATATTGTTTCCTTCTGTGTGTGAAGGAGAGAAACATTCTACCCGGCGAAAAAGAGATTAGAGAGCCATATATTTACCGCGCGAGAGAAAGGATTGTTTGGTAAAGTGTTGTGGGGTTTTAGGTCACCAGAGTAAAGCCCAAGGTGACCTATTGCAATTGGTCGGCGTCTCGTCGTCCGTGAAACAAATGAACATTTTTAACTTCTTCTTGAAAATAAAATTGTAATTTCGAGGTTCTCTTTGTGCACCTCCTTGGGGGCGGTGGCAAAATGACCAATTTTCAAAAATCTTTCTTAACAACCACACATTTCTGAGGAGAAACCAAATGCTAGTGCGATGTAGGAGCAGGAAGGCCTTGTACCAAATTGTAAATTTGGTGGCCCCGGGGTAGGGTTCTGACCGCCAGGGCGGGGACAAATTCGGTACATAAGTGTCTGTGTTAACAATTTAACATTTTTACTTCTCTTGATAACACCGCAGATCCAATTTCTTTATCAAATATTTGGTTTGAAGACATTCTTTGGCAATAGAAGGGGCACATTTAAATTGTAAATTTCAGGTCTCCTGCACCTTGGGGGTGGGGCAAAAAACTGCTCCGAAAAGTGACAATTTTCAAAAATCTTCTTGTACAACATCACACATTGATCTGATGAAAAACCAACGCATAGTGATGTTAGTAGCAGGAAGGCCTTTCAACCAAAATTGTAAATTGTAGGTGATCCTCCGGGGTAATGGTTCGGACCCCAGGGCAAGGGGGAGGGGGGCAAACTTGGTACATAGTGTTTAATAATATGTAAAAATTTTGAAAATCAAATCTTTCACACTTGTCTATTGATTTAATGTGAAAGTAAATTGATATTTTGGAATGAGAAAGGAGCCTATTTGTCAGTAATTATACTCCACACCTGACGAAGCAACTTGTGGGGGGGCTGATTACTTGAATCAGAGTAGTGGGTATGTGCAATGCCGTCTGTAGGCAGGAGTGCGTTCCCATTGAAAGTTTTTAGTGTTAGCCTTTCTACCAAGAGTCACCATATCATGCATATGGTCACCTATTGCATTTGGGTCAAAAGGGCAAGAGTCAATCACACTGGAACATCAACGTAGCGATATTGTGGTGTCTGGGCTCAAGATTATCCATTTGCCTAGATCACTATATCTATATCGGGACAGATCTATATATGGTTTCCGGTTCTAGAGACATTATCCTTTTCACTAGAGTCACATACCTAATAGCATAATACTCGCGAGATCGAATTTTGGGGTCAAAGGTCAAGTGCACTGGACATCAAAGTAGCAATATGATTTCCAGGATCTTCAGCATTATCCTTTCTACCTAGAATCACCATATCATCACACATGAACTCAACCATGGGTCAAAGATGTTCTCTATTGATTTTGGGTCAAAAGGTCAAGCTCACTGGACATTAAAGTAGCAATATATATGGTTTCAATTTCAAATTTCTTGAACAACCTTGTAAGATTGAAATGATAATCTTTGTATATGAATAATCATATGCATATATTGAAAGATATTAACATGGGAACAAAATACTCTGTATTGAGACTTAAGAAATGCAATTATAGAGACTCCCTGTGTGGGCTATGATACTCAGGTGACCGTTAAGGCCTGTGGGCCTCTTGTTTGTAACTCGCGGTACTAAGCTGACAAATCAATTTACCAATTAGCATGCACCTGCAATATGGACACCGTCCGTGTGTAGTAGAGGTATTCCATCTCAAGATAATTAGATGACAACGGGAGTAATTTATAGCGAGGTTGGATTCTTTTGTCCTCCAGAATATTGTCTTGGACAATTAAGATTATGAAATATAAACTGCAAAAAGAAATTGTTCAACTAATGCTGCCAACATGGCCACATCACCAACGAAGAGGAGACGAATGAAAATTCCTGCTAGTGTGGGGAAAAATATGCCGACGTAAAATCGACAAAAGATAACTGGCAATGAATTTGATTTTTTGTTTTACATTAAATGAATCAAATAAACAATGTAGTGCTTTTAGATGCATGTACATGTTAAAACATGATTTATGTAATAAAGTAAATGGATACATCAAATGAAAACATGTGCTTAATTTACTATTTAAAAATCAATAAAATAAACATATTGGATACTTTAATGAAGATCAAAAATATGCGATTCTGTTATCCGGACGCTTCATTTATCCGGACGATCTTGCTGGGAACCTAAGTGTCCGGATTAACGAGGCTCCACTGTATGCATTTTTTACGCAATATAGGGTAACTTGTATGCGAGACTTTCTGACTACATCCTTCCATCCGTCCTTCTCTGACGTCAGCAAAGGTGAAAACATTCCAAATAAAATCGTGTGGGAAGATTTAACTGCCTCTGCCAAAACAGTCATCTCCGTCTCGCACCAATTTGGCTTTCGCGTTTTATTAATTGAAGTCATTTGTTTTGTCCAGACGACAAGCAAAGAAACGAAAGTACGTTATACGCATGCTCATGACGTGGTAACTAAGCACATAAGCATACGTAAATATTAGTCGAAAACTTAGACGAGTAGTAATTTACGCATGTATTTACGTCGTTTCACGAAACGCAGTTTACGCTAAACTAAGATTATACGTAACTAGATTTACGTAGTCGGCGTAAGACTTAGTAAAAAAAATTACACTTGTTGATGAAACGGCGTCTTGATGCCTTTTGATTTGTCCTTGTCCTGGCACGATGTAATCTTTCATCTCTGCTCCTCTCCTGTCGGTCCGGGTCTTTGCTTCACAATGTCTGGTCTTCCTCACAATGAAAAAAGTCGCCCACAATGGCTGCTGTTCCCAAACCAGTATTTCTCATTAAAACTGATAAATCAGCATTCGTATGTCCAGGCGTGTTAATTAAGTCACCGTCAAGTGAAAACGTTTTGCCTGATTAAAAATCATGCACATGTACGTCTCCGAGGCATATGTCGGTAATGTGGTGTACATACACAACATTCCACTTCTTCCACAGCAACACCGTTCCTTCCGAAACCCTCAAGAATGATTCTTTATCCTTCGGGTGTCCTGTGTCCAATATGACAGTCATAGGGCAATAATCCCCCTGTCCTCACCTTGTCTCGCTCGGACATAGGCATTGAATAACCCTCTTTCAAGACAACAACCCCGTAACAACTAGGATCCTCTTCACACTCGTTCCATCACTCCTCCGCCGCAGTCCATTCATCGTCTGTCGCCTCATCTTCATTAGTCTTCTCTGTCTTGACTCTATGTTGGCGTACTTATCTTCCTGCTTTGACTGTTTCTTTTAAAAATGTATGAAAGAGTTCGCTTTTGGCTAATGAGCAATTGCTTTGATCATTTATCAAGGCGCAAGTCTTTCCACAGTTGTCTGGTTTTTTTTAGCATACATCTTGACAAGAACTGTCTGAGCATGACTTTCCTCCAGATATAACACATCTAAGAGCACTTATTTTTCACAAGAGTCTTTGACTCTGTATCCTGCCTTTTCCCCCAGCCTTGAGGGCTCGTATTGTCAACATGTAGAGTTGACGGATGCGAATCACTAGCACACACGGAACATTTCACCTTTTCATAACATTTTCTAGAAACGTGCGCAGCGGAATTGCAACGCTTAAAGCAAATTCCATGTTTTACGAGCAAATATGTTCGTTCCTTCAATGTTTCATGCGAGAGGTTCTACACTGAACGTCCTTTAGATGTATGGAGCAATTTTTACGAGGATCTAAGAGTTTCCTTTTTCTTATTAGCTTCAAGGTCTGTCTTTCGGTTTATTAGTCCCCTACCGACGAAGTCGAAGGGGACTTTAGGTTTGCACTCTGTCCGTCCGTCTGTCTGTCCGTCAGTCCGGTAAATCAGTTTTCCGCACTTTTTTCTCACTGCTTGCAGACATTCATTTGATATTTGGTACATTGCTTTGCCATATCAAGTTACAGATCAAGTTCGAGTTTGGTTTTGATCGATCCATATTTCACTGAGTTATGGCCCTTGTACTAGAAAATTTCATAAATTATCAGTTTTCCGCACTTTTTTTCTCACTGCTTGCAGATATTCATTTGATATTTGGTACTGACACCTCAACTTTATGACAAACGGGACGATTCTAGCTCTTCCATCGTCAACTTATATTTATGTAGTAATATTCCATCATCAATCGCATATGGTGTGTATGTCTCTCAATTTATTCGATACGCAAGAGTATGTTCTGCGTATTATCACTTTTAATCCATGCAGATAATTTCTAAAAAAGTTGTTACAAGGTTTTTAACAGTCACGTTAAAAGACACTATTTAAAGGTTTTCTATGCTCGTTATAACTATTTAGTTTGCCAATATGGCCTGTCATTCGGTTAAAGGTTTTCTGATGTGTTTCATAGCAATTGTTATGCTGCTTTTCATACATTTAATTTGACTACGGATTACTCCATTAACCTGATCAAGATGATATGGAAGTGGCCGGTCGACAGGGGTAGTTTAATCTTCCTTGGCATTCGATCCCACCTCTGGTAAGTCTAGTAGTCCGTGTTTGCACAACCCTTGTTTTGTATTCTATTTGGGACTTACGAGAATGATAACTTTTCGTTATCTTTGCCTTTATATTTACTCGATTAATATATGTTCTTTTTTTCACCTTTTCATTAAACAATCAAGTTTGTTGACAACGTTTTGGCTCTTCTACAGCGGATTCCTAGAGACTAAATGTTCTGAACACTGTTCTGGAATGAATTGAACCACCACACACGTCCAACGGTTGCCCCGTTGTAGTTGCAACAGCTGTAATGTTATGTTGTCGTGAATTGCGAACAGGTCTTGATTATCATTTGTCTACCCTGCCTGTCTGATATTTATGGTGTCCGGATAGGGTCATTTGCAAATGGCAAATCGTATGATCATATAATGTAAAATTTGATCCCTATTGGGGCCTCAATCGTACCCGGGGGTCATGAATTTGCAAACTTGAATCTCCTCTATATCAAGACGCTTATCCGTATAATCTTAGCTTTCCTGGCCAGTAGTTCTTGAGAAGATTTTTTAATGACATCCACCTATTTTTGCCATTTTCGTGATTATCTCCCTTTGACGGGGGCCTGGTCCTCACATATTTAACAAACATGAACCCCCTTCACCCAGGATGACTTGTACCCAAGTTTGGTTGAATTTGGGCCCAGTGGTTCTTGAGAAGAAGTCGAAATTCTGAAAAGTTTACGGACAAGACGACGGAAACAACAGCGTGATCAGAAGCTCGACCTGAAACGAAGTGGCGGGGCATTTTTGACAGGGACAGCCAGGCGGGATGAGAATTAAAATGATTTTCTAATTTTTAATCTCCACAATCAGAGGGGGGGACTTTCAAACAAGTTCTCAAGAAAGTGGGGGAAGGGGGGCAACTTCAAATTTTGTGACCACAAAACATAACAAGGAGGCCCCAGGCCACATCGGCCCTCACTGAGCAAGCTTTCTTCACAAGAAGAGCAGTAGTTTGGGATTTAGAATGTACCACTGTGACTAAATCTAACCTATTCGGGGAGTGGAGGATTATCTCTGAACCAACTTCAAATCACTCCATATCCAGGAAGCTTTCAGGTAGAACATCTCCACTTCTTATGGTTTTCAATTAAAAGATTTTTAAAGAATTTCTCTCACTTATCTGCATGAAAACACTTTGATCCCATATTGGGGTCAAATCGTCCCCCCCGGGTCATGATTTGAACACAAAACTCTTAAAAGAATCTCCTCTCAATTATAGGAAGGCATTCCATATAAATTTCAGCTTTCTGCTAGTGGTCTTAGAGAGATTTTTTAAAGAAATTATATCCTGTATGAAAACTTTGATCCCTTATTGTGGCCCCAATCGTCTCCGGGGTCATGATTTGAAAAACTTGGAATCTCCTCTATATCAAGAGAAGATTCCGACAATACATTTTCACAGCTTTCCTGGCCAGTCGGGTTCTTGAGAAGGTTAAAGCTCGTCTTGACGGTGGTTAACGATTTTTCCTATATAATATATCTAAAATGATCTCTATTGTGGCCCCATCTTACCCCGGGGTCATGATCTTGAACAATCTTGA
>CAJDSM010048309.1:0-12839 GCA_903981925.1 Ostrea lurida | reverse complement strand
AACCCAGAACTTTCACCATTAGGCCTAAGCAAATATTAGGCTAAGCCTAAGCCGCAAACAAACAATATAATCAAAATAAGATTCTTGATCCGCATACATAGTTCGCTACGCAAGCGTATGTGCAAGCTCTCTCTCTCTCTCTCTCTCGTCCCCGCCCCCCCCCCCCCCCCCGTATTTCATCTCAGCGCATGCGTAGCGGATGTAGTGTTTACAACATGGCCGATTATGGGTAAGATTTGCGAGGGTAATGAACAGATATATTTAAAATTTATGTTCTTATCATCCATAAATAATGTCATTTTGACAATAAACAATGAATAAATGATGTATTCATAAGAAGTTTTTGAAGCATTACAATATTGTCACTATTTATTTTGTGCAAAAACAATGCAACACGTGTTGCACACTACTCGGTATGTTCAGTGAATTCAGTTTGGAATATACACAATGAGCACTTCACTGTTAGTATAATGTGTTCTTTTATTTAATGTATTTTTGAAAATGCTAAACAGGAATATCCCCAGTGGAGGGTGTGAATGAGGCAATAGATTTTTCAAACTGTTACGCAGTTGTCATTAAAACATTTTTTTTTTAAATTGTGTTTCCATTTCAATCTTTAAATGGGTATCAACACAACTCGCCCCTAAGATAACTCGTCCCCTCTTCAAGACAACTTACCCTTATATTAAAGACAATTCACCCCCTTTTATCACTAATACTTGCCTAATGTCACAGGAAAAGAACCACTGTATGATCAAATTAATCATTTTAAGTGTAACACTTGCGCAACACACTCAATGTTACACTTGTGTATACTTCAGATTCATTCCAACTGAAATCAGATATGGGGTGTTGTTTCTCAGTTTCCAGTGTATATCTGGGGATTGTTTCTTGCTCTCCAGTGTAAATCTGGGTGTTGTTTTTCTCGCTCTCCATGTATATCTGGGTGTTATTTCCGCTCCATGGGAGTTCTCCAGTGTAAAATTTGGTTTCGCTCTCCTGTTTCGGGTGTTGTTTCTCGCTGCTCCAGTGTATATCTGGGTGTTGTTTTCTCGCTTCCAGTTATATCTGGGTTGTTGTTTTCTCGCTCGTCCAGTGTATATATGCTTGGGTGTTGTTTCTCTCGCTGTCGCAGTGTATATTCTGGGTGTTGGTTTTCTCGCTTCACAGTGATATATCTGGTGTTTTTTCTCGCCTCTCCAAGTGGTATATCTGGGTGTTGTTTCATTCTCGCTCTCCAGGCCTGTATATTTGGGTGTTACGTTTTCTCGCTCTTCTCGCTCCTCCGCTCCAAGTATACTGGGTGGTTTCTCGCTCTCCATGTATATCTGGGTTGTTGTTCTCGCTGTCCAGTGTAAATCTGGGTGTTGTTTTCTCGCTTCCAGTGTAAATCTGGGTGTTGTTTTTTCCATCAGCTCTCCAGTGTCTATATCTGGGTGTTGTTCTCGCTCTTCAGTTGTTTATATTCTGGGTGTTGTTTCTCGCTCTCCAGTGTATAATTCTGTGGTGTTTGTTTCTCGCTCTCCATGTATATCTGGGTGTTGTTTCTCAGCTCTCCAGTGTATATCTGGGTTGTTGGTTTCTCCTCTTCCAGTGTATATCTGGGTGTTGTTTTCCTTCCAGTGTAATCGTGTTGTTCTCGCTGTGTATATCGTTGTTGTTTCTCACATCTCCCAGAGTTGGTGAAAAGACGCCGGCCCACCGGCGATTCTCCGATAAATTTGATCGATGTCCGATAGGTTTTAGAACCAAGCCGGACACTGTGTGCGTAGATTTTTCAGAATATACAATAGTAAATCCTCCAAAAAATTAAAAAATGTTATTACTTTTCAAAAGTTGTTTATTATTGATAGCATGAAAATATCATGCCTAATGTGGATTTATCATTTTGGTTTTCTACTGAAGTTTATGTATATCCGGTATCAAGGTTGGCGCGGCGAGTAAACATGTGCCAAAATGGTTAGAGTCATTTTTAGAAGACAATTGCTGCCGGAAGCTAATAGCACACACACACAAAGAACAAAAGGTTAGGAAGTTTTAATCCTCAGTGGATTTAAAGACAAGCAGTGGCTAAAGAATGACGTGGTTTTTGTGCCATGCACAAATTTTGTCAACTCAAAGAAAAACCGAACCAACTTTGTTAAGGTTGTGATAATTTAAAATCATTAGTGCACTCCTGATCACGAGTCTTCAGGTATGCGGTAGATAATCAAATTCATTCATAAAATTTAAACTGAATGGTGTTAAGAAACAGCTAACTTCAACTTGTATGTGATTGATGCATATTTGATTAAAATTGCATTTTACATATTTTGATGGTTTTTTATTTGGTCCGGCAAATTTAAGTGTGTCCTGTAGTTTTTGTTACGTTTTAGCAATTTGTAGGACACGTTGGTCCGACAGATTTTTAGCTCTTTCGCCACTCTGTCTCCAGTGTATATCTGTTTGTCCGCTTCCAGTGTAACTGGGTGTTGTTTCTCGCTCTCCAGTGTATATCTGGGTGTTGTTTCTCGCTCTCCAGTGTAACTGGTGTTGCTTGTTTCGTTCCGCGGTCCAGTGTATATCTGGGTGTGTTTTCTCTCTGTCCAGTGTATATCTGGGTGTTGTTTTCTCACTTCCAGGTATATCTGGGTGTTGTTTTCCCTTTCCAGTGTATATCTGGGTGTTGTTTTCTCGCTTCTCCAGTGTAAATCTGGGTGTTGTTTCTCCCTCCTCCAGTGTATATCTGGGTGTTGTTTCTCCCTTTCCAGTGTATATCTGGTTTGTTGATAATCTCGCTGCTTCCAAGTGTATATCTGGGTGTTGTTTCTCGCTCTCCAGTGTAAATCTGGGTGTTGTTCTCCCTCTCTCAGTGTAATCTGGGTGTTGTTTTCTCCTCTCTTTCCAGTGTATTATCTGGTTGTTTGTATCTCGTCTCTCCAAGTTGTATATCTGGGTGTTGTTTCTGCGCTTCTCCAGTGTATATCTTGGGTGTTTGTTTCTTCCCCTTTCCAGTGTATATCTGGGTGTTGCTTTTTCTCGCTTCCCGGTAATATCGGTTGTTGTATCTCGCTTTCCAGTGTATATCTGGGTGTTGTTCTCTCCTTCCTTCCAGTGTATATCTGGGGTGTTGTTTCTCCGCTATCCAGTGTAAATCTGGGTGTTGTTCCTCCCTCTTCAGTTGTATATCTGGGTGTTGTTTCTCCCTTTCCAGTGTATATCTGGTTGTTGTATCTCGCTTTCCACTATATATCTGGGTGTTATTTTTCAGATATGGCAGTGGACGTAGGGGAGGCAGAAGTCAAGAAAAGAAACCATTACCCACGGAACCACCATTCACATGTTATGTAGGAAACTTACCCCAAGGCCTCGTCCAAGGCGACATTGAAGTGATATTTAAACACCTGAGGGTGAGGAACTGGTTCAAGAACTTTATATAAAAATCTATGTTACTTTGAAAGCATATATATAGAAAATGGTACTAATATAAATTTTGTCACACACAGAAGTACAGTACAGCTCGGGTGGATTTTTGAATGCCCGCTTTCCACTTGGAATCACAGTGGGCATTTAGAGTGGACATTCGACACCTGTGTGTTATACAGTTCTATACACAACCCACTGTGTTCAGTAGACATTTAAATGCCCACTGTATAAATGGCCCACAGTGGGCAAATTAAGTTCCATCTGAGCTGTACTGTAAGTCATTATTTACTGAAATCTATGACACGCTGTAAAGTGGATTAAAATGACAAGTTTCCGAGTTTTTGAATTGCTGGTAACATTAGAGAGATTGATTTTGCTCCAGTAGCATTGGTTGTGCAATCAAAATGGTGCACAACGTGGGGATGTGACATTGTTATGGAGGGGGAAAGCTGCAAGACTTAACTTCAGAAATGCACTGATCCGTCTGAAGTTTCCCTAATTACTGCAATAGAAAATAGCACATAAAGGTGTATTTTCTTTCTTTTTATTCAGGTTCGAAGTGTACGTCTAGTCAGAGATAAAGAAACAGATAAATTTAAAGGTGTGTAAAAGAAAAACTTGCTCAAGTTACCCTAGTTATAAAGTGATTAAGATAATCACAACTTTTTCAATATTATAAAGATGATTTTTTTATACGCACATGTAACGATCGGTACACAGATTGTTGGAGACCAAAGCACAATATTTGTTTGTGTTGATGTCTGTCTAATGTTCTACTCTGGCAATATAACTCTATACACTATACTGTAAAACGAGAATATTTGGCACACTATATATTTTATTGCCTTTAGTGCAGGCATATGATTGCGCTAAATTAATTTGTGCACTAAAACATTTTAATTGAAATTAAATGGTATTGTTGCGCTAAAATAGGTTTCCATTGCTGATTGCGCTAAAATATGTTTGCGCCAAATATTCTCGTTTTACAGTATAAGGTGGTAGATTTCCATGCCTCGTCTGCCCTGCAGATTTTAAAGGCAGCTGAAATTCCCATCTTTAATTCTACACTACTGGTAATTGGTTTTGTTAGATAAACATAAAAATGTTTTGTTAATTAATTTCACCTTGCGTATTGAGATTAACAGCTTTGGTATGTACTCCTTGTTCAGAATGTGCATGAGCTGTTTGTAGCAAGTAAATGAGGTTGCATCCCATACAGTCACAAATAATTTGATAATGCACACCCTGAAATAAGATTGTCATGGAAATGAAAACAAAACCTTCAATGTAAAAATTTATTAGTAACTTTTTTAAAACAGGAATTTGGCTCTCTCTTGTCACTTTATAGCATGTCTTAAAACAAACCATGAATTCATGTAGTCTTTGACATATCTAGATCCTACTCTTTCTTTCTCTCTCCCTACCAGTTGTAGAGCTCTTGTGATCAGGAGGTCGTGCGCTTGAGCCCAAGTGCTCGCACCTGGCCATGTCAAACCTAAGATGTTAAAGTAGGTAGTGATTGCTCCGTCGCGAAGAGCTCGGTATTTAGAAGTGAGAATCACGGGTCTTTCGTATATGACCTTAAAAACGGAGGTCCCGTGTCGCAGCATGTGTGGCACACAAAAGAACCCTCACTGCTTAAAGCCATGAGTGCTAAGCAATGATGACGTCTCAGTATGAGTGAAATATTCTCAACGGGACAAATAACAAACAATCATACCGGTGATCTCTCTCAATTTCTCTCTCTCTCTCTCTCTCTCTCTTTTTCTCTCTCTCTCTCTCTGCTATATTGTTGTGATCTGAAATCTATGTTGTTACACTCATGTCTGTTGGCTTTCAGGATTTGCTTACGTAGAATTTGAAGATATTGAATCTCTGAAGGAAGCTCTGACATATGATGGGGCAGTAAGTATTTTGTCCAATCCAATGCTTAAGTTAAACTATAATAATTATTGATTCAAAAGTTTTTGCGTAAATGTTATGTTTCTTATGAAATTCTGCAAGGCTTTTAATGTACATATGTAGAAGAACTGTAATTTCATGATTTCTTTAACAGTTATTTGAAGACAAGAATATTCGAGTGGATGTAGCGGAGGGCAGGAATAAGGACAAAAATGCGGGTTTCCGCGGAGGCAGAGGGGGAGGAGATAGAGGTAGGGGAGTTTTGTTCACCACATTTTTAGCTCACCTGAGCCAAAGGCTCAAGTGAGCTTTCTGATCAAAATTTGTCCGTTGTTCTGTCGTCGTCGTGTCGTAAACTTTTCACATTTTCAATTCTTCTCAAGAACCGCTGGGCAAATTCAACCAAACTTGGTACATCATCACTTGGGTAAGGGGCTTCAATTTTGTTCAAATGAAGGACAGGCCCTCATCAAAGGGAGATAATCATGAAAGTGCAAAAATAGGGTGGTGTCATTTAAAAATCTTCTCTCAAGAACCACTGGGCCAGGAAAGCTGAAATTTATATGGAGACTTCCTGATATAGAGGAGATCAAGTTTGTTCAAATCATGACCCCGGGGTATGATGGGGCACAATAGGGGATCAAAGTTGACATATGATTATAAGAGAAATCTTCTTCTCAAGAACCACTGGCCAGAAAGCTGAAATTTATATGGAAGCTTCTGATATAAGAGGAATTCAAGTTTGTTCAAATCATGACCCCCGGGGTATGATGGGCACAATAGGGGATCAAAGTTTGACATATGATTATAAGGGAAAATCTTTAAAATTCTTCTTCTCAAGAACACTGGGCCAGGAAAAGCTGAAATTTACATGGAAGCTTCTGATATAGAGGAGACTCAAGTTTGTTCAAATCATGACCCCCGGGGTATATGGGCCCAATAGGGATCAAAGTTTGACATATGAATAATAGGGAATCTTTAAAATCTTCCTCAAGAACCACTGGGCAGGAAAGCTGAATTTATATGGAAGCTTCCTGAATATAGAGGAGATTCAAGTTTGTTCAAATATGACCCCCGGGGTACTATGGGCCAATAGGGGATCAAAGTTTGACATATGATATTATATAGGGAAAATCTTTAAAAATCTTTTTCTCAAGAACCACTGGGCAGGAAAGCTGAAATTTATATGGAGCTTCCTGATATAGAGGAGATTCAAGTTTGTTCAAATCATGACCCCGGGGGTATGATGGGGCCACAATAGGGATCAAAGTTTGACATATGATTATAAGGGAAAATCTTTAAAAATCTTCTTCTCAAGAACCACTGGGCCAGAAAGCTGAAATTTATATGGAAGCTTCCTGATATAGAGGAGATTCAAGTTTGTTCAAATCATGACCCCCGGGGTACTATGGGGCCCAATAGG
This sequence comes from Ostrea lurida, assembly GCA_903981925.1. Taxonomy (NCBI): domain Eukaryota; kingdom Metazoa; phylum Mollusca; class Bivalvia; order Ostreida; family Ostreidae; genus Ostrea; species Ostrea lurida. The sequence continues at coordinate 6,109 of CAJDSM010048309.1, read as the reverse complement.
GGATCAAAGTTTGACATATGAATATTAAGGGGAAATCTTTAAAAAATCTTCTTCTCAAGAACCACTGGGCCAGGAAAGCTGAAATTTATATGGAAGCTTCCTGATATTAGAGGAGATTCAAGTTTGTTCAAATCATGACCCCCGGGGTATGATGAGGCCCCATTAGAGGATCAAAGTTTTACATGCAGATATATAGAGAAATTCTTTAAAAATCTTTTTCATTGAACCAGAAGAGTTGATGTTTACCTGAAAGCTTCCTGATATGGAGTAGATTTAAGTTGGTTCAGATAAGCCTCCACCCGACATAGTTAGATTTAGTCCACAGTGGTACATTCTAAATCCCAAACTACTGCTCTTCTTAGTGAAGCAGCTGTGCTCAGGTGAGCAATTGTGGCCCTTGTGCCTCTTGTTATTCAAGTAATGCGAGTCTGATGTGTCTAACATGCTGCTATTGATGAAAAAGTATTTTGGTGCATTGCCATTCATTATTAAGTGTAGCCTTGCCATTCATTGTGGGGTAATTGAGCTTGCTAACTTTTTCTTTCATTATTATATGAGTACATACTGTAAACAAGATTCTCTTTCTTGTGGATGTTCTTATGGTACTATTCTTTGATCTTACAAACATCTACATAAACATCAATGCTCATAAATATGCATTAGAAAATGGTCTCTGATGTAACATATTTCTATCATGTGATCAGTGTCATCCTGTCTATCATTGAACAAAGGGGGAAAATAGTTTTAAAATTCTCGTTAAATATCGCAGGAGGCTTCAGAGGTCGCGGCGGGCGTGGAGGTGGTCGTGGGTGCTACCAGGATCGAGGCGGCGACAACTGGGGAAATGACCGGGGATTTTCAGACCGAGGGAACTACGGCCGCGGGGGCTATCGAGGTGACTTGGCGTGGTAGGGGCCGCAAGATGGTGGTTTTGGTGGAGGAGCCAGGATGGTGGTTTTGGTGGTAGAGGCCAGGATGGTGGTTTGGTGGTAGAAGCCAGGACGGGTTCAGTGGTAGACCTAGGCAAAGGCAGAATAGTGGTGGCCCTCAAAAGAGCTGAGAGAACCCTCGCCAGGTGAGCTACTGAACCAAATAATTAAATGCTGGTTCTTTCTGACATTACTGAACCACAATTTAAAATACTGGGTTCTTTACTGACACAATGATTAAATGCTGGTTCTTTTGAATTACTGAACCACAAAGATTAAATGCTGGGTTCTTTCTAACATAACTGAACCACAATGATTAAATGCTGAGTTCTTTCTAACTTTACTGAAACAATGATTAAATACTGGGTTTTACTGAACCGCAATGATTAAATGCTGGGTTTTTAACATTACTGAACCACATTGATTAATTGCTGGTTCTTTCTGACAGTACTGAACAACATTGATTAAATGCTGGGTTCTTTCTGACATTGTGAACCACAATGATTAACATGCTGGTTCTTTCTGACATTCTGAACCACACAATGATTAAATCTGGGTTCTTTCTGACATTACTGAACCACAAAGATTAAATGCTGGTTCTTTCTAACATTACTGAACCACATTGATTAAATGCTGGGTTCTTTCTAACATTACTGAACCACAATGATTAAATGCTGGGTTTTTTCTGACAGTACTGACTACAATGTTTTAATGCCAATGCCGACACTCCATATTTGGTAATGGTTGAATTTGTGAATGGATTTGGATAAGTGCTTTCAAAAATCATCCAAATAAAGTATGACACTCTGATAAGTCGTGAGAGGGATAGCTAGACTGGTATGCCTAAGGTATGTTAGCATTGAATTTGGCCAATTGGTTTAGATAAGAGACTAAATGTGAAAAATTACAGACTGGTGACAACAAGACAAAAGTGATCAGAAAAGCTCACTAGGGCTTTCATGTCAGATGAGCTAAAACAAGCATTCTTTAAGTTTTCTACAACTACTCAGGGAGGGAGGTGATATTGATTTTTGTCCTGTCTGTTTCAAAATTTAACCTTGCTTTAAATTTTGATGAGTGATAGGTATGTGCATTCCATGTGACGAAAACCTTTCTTTTTTAAGACACCAAAGTTTTTGACCTCAAAATAGTTTCCATTTTGATATATTGCCAATTGTTCTGTGTTTGATTGAGTTATTAAAAACATAATAAAAAGTATCATTTAAATGTGTATCTGCAGAAAGTGCAGCCAGGCCAAGGTTAAAAACTTTTACCCGAAGTGTTAAAGAGCCAGCGAGCGTCCCCGGCAAGTAACGCTTCCAAGAACGCCAGTATATTTGGCACTGGGAAACGAGATGCATCAAACGATGTGGACGTTCCTGGCTGACCGCAGTCGAACAACGAGTGAAAACAGCAACAATTAGCTAATTAGTCATTAACTAATAATCATTGTAAATATTGTAAATCTCTCTTGTGTACGGGAGATTTAAGTGTACATGTTTGGATCACCAAAACATTTTAAAGGATTGTAAAGAGAAAATGAATTTGTGACTTTTTCCTGTTGCAGAATAGTTGAAATTGATTTAAGAACAGGTTGAAATCCATTTTAATGGATACTACTCAGCTTTTGTTAATTTATCCAAACATGCATATAGACCATATACTGTATTCTTACCTGTGTGAACTGTTTTGCATGCAGGAAGTATGGATACTTAAGCTGGCTTCTGCCAATGTCAGACGGAGTGTAATGCTCATTTACAATATTTTTTAACGTACAATAATCCTTACTGTACGACTGACATGCCATAGTTTTTGTTTTCTTTTGAAGGATGAATTTTTATTGCCAAGCTTAAAACCCACAACTGATGAAATCTGTGCAAATACTGCATATCACAGTATTGTACTTGTGTTTTATTTTAATATTGATGTTGACTCAGCTTGTTGAAAACTCAACTGTTATCCTGTATTGCTTTGTCACAAAGCAAATACTAATACATATTTCTTTTGCACTTTCCTACACACAGAAAAGGACCAACCAAATGGCTCCTCTCTTGCTCTCTCTTACTTTCACTTTCTCTCTCTCCCTCACACACATGGGTCAAGTACACATAGAAAAGTACAGGTAATTCTCGATAATGTGAAATTGCTATCAAATCTTAATCATAATGGTTGGACCTTTGATTTTCTGATTTAATTCAACATTTGATCTATCAAAGTAACTGGAAGGGTCATTCACAACGTCCTGAAATTTATTTGACGCATTTTTCTTCCTCTTTTCTTTATATCATGATTTTTCCATAGCATGGCTCTAAACAAACTTTTCAAAAATTACATGATCATCATCAAAATTGTATTATTAATTAAGACTCAGAAAGTTAAACAGATCGAAAGTGCTTGGTTATATCCAGGAAAGTTTGAAGTTTGAGCCATTGGGTCACCTGTATTTCAATTAAGACGTTTCTTCTAGGCTATTAATTGACATATAAGTAGACAGTATCCCACCAAAATGGTTGAAATATGGCCACTGAAATTGAACTGTGTTCGTTTTAATGAGATATTTGTGTTCGACATATCTTTCTATTGTATTTACACAGGTATCGATTGAATTTTTTTTATTGGAAAGACTGTGAGCTATGTATTCATTTCTTTTGCTTGTGGTGGCCAATGCATGTTGACTTTCAAATAACGTTTCCTGCCATTTTGTTTTTGGAAAGCAATGATGATTTGTATAACATTACAATTCAATTTCTTTTTCATTTATCGTGTTTTGAAAGTGGAAATTTGGTTGTCTAAAGCATTTTTATTTTTGGGGGGGGGGGGGGGGGGTGTTGGCCTAAACATTTCATTTGCAATTATAAATGATGCTGTCATACTTTCTACTGAGTGAAATAATTTTTGTCAAAGTTATGTAATGTAACTTGAATATATTTTTAACAATTTATCAAGGTTATGAGAAAAAAAAAATTCATGTTTTTTCATCCATTAAATATCATTTCATTATGTACATGTACATATTATGGCAAACTGAGGAAAATGTGTATCCTGAGTGAGGTATGGTATACAAGGTGCTCGTTTGTGTGCTGGTGTACATATCTCCTGTATCCGTCATAGTTTGTTTATGTGTATTTAAACCCACTATATACCATTGTGATGTCTTACATTGGTCTTTACCTTTTTTTTGTACATTGAAGTTTGAAATCATGACAAACATGAAGCAGAATAAAAACTTGGAAAGTGAGTAACGTTCCTATGTTGATCTTAAATTCAGATTCATGTACTACAGCCTAAAACCTAAAATCTGAGGTTTTTAATCTGTTTTAACATGAAATGTCCATTGCATCCAAGTTATGGCCTGCCTATTTAAGGAATGAAGCTAATTTTGACCTAGATTAAACAATATAATCTAACTTTGTGCAGTTTACGCTTTGTAACCTGCAAAGCGGATTATTTTAAGTGTAAACTGCACCAATCAAGTTGAATTTTATCGTATAACCTAGGTAAAAATTTGCTTCATTACGTATAATTTAATTCAGAAAATTGCATTCAACATTATTTGATGAATAACTTGCGAGGTAATAATGATTTTCCATGAGTAGGTCGAATTTTGCCATAGCAACAAAGTAGAAACAATACCGTCAAATGCATTGTGATGTCATTCTAGGACAACATAAAGAGCAAGTTAGATTAAACGGTAATAATGAATGTTGCTAAAAGTCAAACCAATCAAATTGAGTGTTAAAAGTAAAATTAAATGTACATGGATGTCCCAAGTCCCTGTCGGAGCACATCCATTCTTTTTTGGGAAAGATCTTTTTTTAATTCAGTTGTAGATATGTTGAATTGAAGATGTGCAGTGTCTAATGTTAAACAAGTCGTTTTCTTTAAGAATTATTAGGCACATTACTTGATCATTGATTCAGTTGAGGAGGTAATACAATTGCATGCATTCACTGAAGGGATTGAATTAGTGCTCTTCAAATGCGTGCATCATTTCAATACACTAACAAATTCATTTGAAGATGGCAACAATTCAATTATAGCGCTTATCAAATCGGAATAATGCTTTCAACATTTCGATTATTGGGCGCAATCATTTAGATTTGAGGATATCATTAATTTGAACATATCTTCAACTGAATTGTACGCATCAAATGAATTGATATCTTCAAGTAATTAAAGGGGTCTTCAACTATTTGAGATTTGGTGCTTCATAGAACCCGGTCCCTTGAACCCCCGTTTCAGTACCATCTGACCGCTAGCGATCGAATCTTTCTGACTGCTATATTCCTGTCTGCACCTTGAAGACATTAACCCAGGATCATTGTCCCCTGCCAGGAATTTTCACCAGTGAGTTCCAGGAACCGGCCCACGGCACCAAATGAAAGTTCACGGGTCAGACGGGTTCGGTTGCCGGACAGCTCAGTCGATAGAGCATCTGGCTAGAGATGCAGGAGTTGGGTTCAAATCCCAGTTTGTTCTGTTGCATTTTCCCCTCCCTGATACAATTTGTTCCTCCCCGTTGCTTACGTCTTAACCCCACTATGGTGGGGAGACATATTGTTTTTGGCCTGTCCTTGTGTCCGTCACAAAGTTTGTCAGCGCAACTCCTCTTAAACTACTGATCCGATTTTTAAAAAAAACTTGATATGTAGCAAGGAACATATGTAGTTGTGCATATTACCAGGAAATTTGATCCTCAAATTTTTGTGGGAGTTTTTGCCCGTTTGAACTTAAAATTTGCTTGAAATCCTCTTGAATACCTTGTCAGTGCAACTCCTCTGAAGCTACTGATCGATTAAGAAACTTGATAGTACCAAGGATATCTATGTGTTGTGCATATTCAGGAAATTTTGATCCTCTTAATTTTTGTGGGAGTTATGCCCGTTTGAACTTAAAATTTGCCTTAAATCCTTATGAATAACCTTGTCAGCACAACTCCTCTGAAACTACGAATCCGAATTTAAGAAACTTGATTGTAGCAAGGACATCATATGTAGTTGTCATATTCCCAGGAAATTTCGATCCTCTAATTTTGGGGAGTTATGCCCGATTGAACTTAGAAATTTGCTTGAAATTCCTCTTGAATGACCTTGTCAGTGCAACTCCTCTGAAGCTAACTGATCTGATTTTTAAGAAACTTGATACGTACCAAGGATATCATATGTAGTTGTGCATATTAC
>CAJDSM010048300.1:7026-19032 GCA_903981925.1 Ostrea lurida | reverse complement strand
CAATCGTCAACTTTCCTTTTCTATGTATGAAGTAATGTAACATAATCACCTGCTTATAGTGTGTATATCTCTCAGCACCCTGATCTATTAGGGGATACATTGGTAAACCTTGCGTACAAAACAATCCTTAAACAGATTAGGGGCTACAGTGATAACCTAGCGCACATGACACCCTCTTGAGAGGAAAAATGGTGTAAACCTTGAGTTCACAACATCTAATTCGATTAGGGGTTAAGTGTAAACCTAGCGCAACACGACACCAATGAGCGTATTGTTTACCTTTTTTCATACTGAATTATAAATACTTATTTCATTTACATCAACAATTTGTGGGAAGTCATCTCAAATGAAAAGAGATATCAGCTTAGTAGTTATCGACCTGTGTTAATTATAGTCTCTGTGTAGTTTTTGAAATGTGATATTTGATCATTGTCCGACAACCCACGGCTGGTCTTGGTCTACTACTCACGGAATCAGGCCATAGCTTGTCCGACAATGTTTATATGTAATACTCTATAGACAGAAAGTTATGCTGAATCATACATTTGATTTTTTTATAATATGGATGTGTGAAAGATCTTATGGCATTGTGTACTTTTAAACTTCGAAGCAGACGCCGTCAGATATATTTTTATCAGATTTCTTTTCTCTCAAACACTTAAAGAATCTCGAACCTTGAACGCCAAACATTTAATCATCAATATATAGCATTGTGTTCGTCAGTAATATATGCACGTGTGCTTTTTCGGTCGTGCCGAGAAGGATGTAGCCCTCTTGCATGCAATCTGCATTAAAAGTAAAAATGCAAAAAGTATCTACACAACAAAGTTGGAAATTTAATGCAGAACTACTTCCTGTCTAAAGAACAGACGATATCTTTCAATCGAACGCGAAAAAATCCAACGCATTCCATGACATTTGAAAAATTTATTGCAAGTAACCCTTTATTCTGTGCTTGTGGTGGATATGTGTATCGCGTAATGGGTCTAATAGTTTTCTCTGGCAGGCCTGCTGAATGGAAATATAAATATAGATCATGTAACAGATAAATGCATTTTTTACTATCCAGGAGATAAAGATTTTGACAACCATCCTGTGTTTATAAATATATTTTGAACAGTAGGAGAAAGTGTGGGGGGAATGGTGGTTTTATTACCGACATACCATGAATTATCATCACGAAGTTTTTCAATTCTGTAAATCAAACCAAGCGAGGAAGGGCCCCAAAGTCCATTTTAAGGGGAAGCAAAAGCATACGATTTGAGTGACAAGAATGGACCTACAAGCTTGGCGTAACCGTGCTGTGCTTTCTGGGCTTGTTTTACGTTGATTTCATTTGAAGAATATTTTAGTCGTCAGATTTTATACATGCACGCTTTCCTCGGCGCTCTGATCTGGAGACTCTCTGAACTTCACTTTGTATAACGATCGGTTAAGTTTGACATACCCAACAACGCTCTGCGTATTGTGCATGGTGTTATTTGGCTCTTTGTGACGTACCGGTATACTAGATATTGGGTAATTCTTTCTTGATAGAATTTTCGGAGATCATGGGTCCTGATAATCATTTTTTGAATTCCAAAGAGAGATAATTGTACTGACCAAACCAAAGTACCTGCTGTATTGTACACCTGAACCTTCAATTTCTGGGTAAAAATAAGTTAAGAAACTTGCCATGTTACCTCCATTCACAAATAAACATTTTAAAATGTAAAACAATCTTTTAAAAGTTACGTGCTAAATTGATTAACGTCCAAATCAACGCGGTCTCAAAAGAATTGAGATTGATGAGAGAGTTTAGAATTTTTATAGATAATCTATGAGCTAGTATAAATCAACGGTTTTGAATGATGTCCAGAGTTCAAATCCCGAATTTTGGTTTTCTTCATTTAAATGTATTATCTATGTGAAGATATTGGATTGTGCAAAAGTAGGATTCTTTCAAATTGAACATCATGTTTTAAATTTCAAACTTCTTGGTCCGTTGCCTACAATTGGCAACAAATTAGATTCGAAATATTTAGCTCACCAGCACTTAACCTGAATGTTTTCAAACTTTCTCTATGAGTAAAGATATATTTCCAAACCTACGCCGCAGCCTTTGTGACGCACCATCATATTTTCGTCAGCAAAAAGATCAGGTACACTGTAATTGTTTGTCAATAAACTTATATATCTTGGGAGTTTGTGAGATGGCTTTCATTCTTGTGAATCCGGTACGGTAGACAGAACAGCGCCCATGTACTCGTTGTTAATACATGCGTGTTTGAATACGATAAGCGTACAAGTATATGCCCCGGGCTGCAAAGTTTTCGATAAAATATCATTATAAAGTAAGCATTCCTCAGAGTCATTTCCAACAGTCACCGAATAAAACAGAATTTAACCGACCTTTCCCGTTACAGGAGGATCGAATCGGAGTAACAGTTGTATTGCGCTTTTGATTTAGATGACAGTTGCCCATCTTTCGGAATAGGATTGATTGGTTCACAAGAATCAATTAGATACAGATATGTGTGAGTGTCCGATACCTTTTTGATGCACATGTATCCTATCCAGACATGGTACATACAACTTAACACTTGTAAGAAATTTCCTAGAAGATAAATTGCTGAATTGGCTAACTCTATGGAAGTTTTAAAAAAGTGCTGCCAGGAGGCTGATATTAAATTGAGAGATTACCTTTTTATCAAGAAAGACATTTTGTTGTAATACGCACAACCACACTTCGCTGCCATAGCTTCACACAACAGGAAGTTTCCCAAGAGAAATACAATTTGCTGATAATGTACCGTTATCAATCCTTTTTTTTTTCTTCTCTTCCGACATTTCACGAATATGATAACGAGACACGAAAAACTTAAATCATGGCATTTTAATACTCGTTTACAGAAAATTAAGCAGTGTAGTCTATAATAGATATCCATGTTATAAATTCAGAGAAGAGGAGGGGCACCCTATAACTGACGTGATTATAGGCCGGATTATTAATTTCATCTGTTGTTTTTGTCAGTAGGCTAGTGTAGTTTACTATTCATCTCGCTGTATTATCATTATTTTTTCTTTCAAGCTCGGGTGTTTGCAAGAAAATCTGGAACCGTTTCTCTGGCTTTCTCACTGTCATTGTCAATAATCGTTAGATCATTTCCGATTGCGAGCTGAACATATCTTTAGTCATTATGATTTCTACACAACGAGCTAATTTCTGACATTCACAGATTCCTTGCACACAGGTAATTACATTTCATATTTAGTTGTGTAGAAACAATTGGATTCAAATATGTTCTTTAACTGGCATAATACTAAGGTTAATTGTTTGCAAGCGATGTGAAAACATTACGTATTCACTGCCCCTCAGTACAAAGGGGAACTATTCTAAATGTGATTTAAAAAAGACAACGTGACAAGTCACGCGCATATGCCAATACTTAATTGGCATATAGGTCTGACAGGCATATTTATTCAAAAACTGATTCCTAAATCAACTAACGACATGATAACTTGATTTGTGCGCGTTGATATACTAAACAGAAAACTTTATTCATTCAATCGCGCATCACTCTAGATGCGAGGGCAGAGTAGTTTGTTTTTCGCACGTATAAATCATGATCAACGGAAATATGATACGAATGCATGCATTCTTTGAAACTATTTCTCTATCATTTTACTCTCACTGCAAGCTTAACGATTACCTTTCTTAAATCAGTTTTTTTGTGTTTATATCTGACTTGCCTGAAAGTCTGACTCATGGCAAAGCCTGGAGCAGCGATATTGTACAACGGCAAGAGGAATAGACAGCAGCACCGACAATGCATTTTGGGTATCGCCATCTAAAGAGAGGTCCATGTTTTTCACTGACTTTTCCCCATGGTTCCCACCGTCTGTCGTCATTGTCATGCTTCACACTTCTTTTTCCTCTCCGTTTTTCGACTCGCTCATCGTTCAAATGTATCTATTTTGCGCAAAAAACTCACATGGCGAAAAGGAATCTATTTGTTTTGCTCGCAGCTCCTCCAAATCAACTAAGCACTGGTTTGGAGTGTAGATTATTCTCTCATAAGCATGTTGTTGTTTCCCCACATCACTTCGGTGCAGTGTGTTTTCGGAGTCATGACTCGACGATCTCGACTCTCTCAGTTGAAATAATAATAATATATGTGGATGAGTGTCAATACCGTAAACATTCTGGTGAAAACTTGGCAGCCACGGATTTAGAGGTAGCGTCGATTTTTCTCGAGGGTCTGTGAAGTATAATAGACATATCAAAATCATCTGGATGAGTCGCGCTGCAAGCGCCATCAGCAACGCAGAGAAATATGCCTATTGCGGAATACTCTGTCGTATCAGGTCAGCCGGATTCGCGGAATGGTAGATGCCAATTTACATGGAAAAGGCCTCCAAAGATAGATGAACATCACACGCTAAGCAGAGACGCAGCTCAGAGAGAGAGAGGAGAGAGAGAGAGAAGAAGAGAGAGAGAGAGATGGATCGACTGAGACGAGAGAAGAGAGAGGAGGAGAGAGAGAGAGAGCAGAGCAGAGGAGCGAAAGAGAGACGAATAGAGAGAGAGAGAGAAATCTTTCTACTCTACTTTGTATGAAAAAAAGTAAGAGAGCTGATAAAGTACGGAGATGATGCAACCACGCTTATTCGAGAAATAGTAGGAAATAAAGGTAGGAATACAGTTGGCAATTTTACGCATAGAAAAAGTAGGAGATTTGCCATCTTTTGGTGATAATTTTATTCCTAACTCACGGTATGCAATCTAAGTCTCTTGTATAATAGTGTAATACTGGAAACTGGCGTGGTTCACCTCACATGTGACCGAGTGTATTATGAGTGTAGCAGCAGCCGACTCATAATGCAAGACGAGATTGACGGGTGTATGGGGTGATATATAGCACGAATGATCAGAGCTGACCGGTTGCAGAGTTAGTGATGCACATCATAAGCTATATGGAGAGATAGGAGTTAGACCGTAGATCGTGTGATGTCGCAATCAATCAAGATGGTAAAGATCTTCGTACCAGTGAAAAATGAATGCTACTTTAGCCTCTGTGAAATATACTAACTATTATAGCTTTTAGAATAAATCAACACATATTATCTTTTTAACTCACCCAGTTGATTATCATCTGTTTAATTTCACTTTTAGTTTTCCCTGGAGTCTTTTCTAACTGAACTAATTTATTTATAGTTCATATGGTGTAGGAGAGTTACCGCTAGTTTTCAATTCGATAGACCACGATTAGTGTATTGCTAATGGAGATAGGTAGGCGGGAAGTAGTAAAATCTAAGTATCGCAAAGCCAAGTGTCCGATTCGCTTACTCTATCTCCCGGGAGATTAGAGGTTAGCGAATCGGAAACACTTGGCTTTGCGAAGAATGGGATAGTACTGAGAGGATTTTATGGGAAATAGGAAGAAAAAAAGTAGGACCAAAAGGAAAAAAAATAGGAAATAAGTAGACCAGTATAGAAAGCGCTGTCAGCATATTAATCAATTAATTATATTGGTTGATCTTAAAAAGTGCTTTAATTACTTTCCCATTCATCCGCTAGTCCCTGGGTTGACTTGCAACATCACTGATTCATTGACTCAGGAACTAGGGAAAGGGTTTTCTAACATATGCTTTCAAAAAGAAAAAGTAATCTATGTAAATCAAATGGTATATTGATAATAGCGATTACTCAGAACGTAAAATATTTATCTAAAATTACGATGAATGAAATAATAAATCAAATCATTTCGAACACATGCCCATGGGCGTAGGAGCCGGGGGGCATTGCCCCATCCACTTTTGAAAGGAGGGGGGGGGGGGGCGCAAAGGTATGTTTTTGCCCCCCCCTTTTGTTAAATTAACTTTTTTTTGCAACATGTCACAATAATTGTGTCGCCTACCTGCGTTAGCGGAGGCGACATATAAGGTCTGGCATTGAATAGTGCATGGGAGCGTATGTATGATACGAAGATAGATGGGTATGATGCGGTTTTTGCCTAACGAGCGTCATGTCCAACTCAGTATGTGAATAGAGAATGGGTACTTCAGCAAAGCCACCCATAACAGCGTGTATAGACCAGCCCGACTGAGGTTGAAATTTGGATTGCTTTATATGGACAAGCCATTGAGAGGATGCTGAACGTTACTGATGGTTCGTGATGAGGCTAATATGACAGCACTGTCGTGAGGCAATCACTGATTCTATATGTCTCTAAAACTCTAGGTATACGTTGGTAACGCAGCGCGGGAGTTTTAGCTGATATGGATAAGCAATATGCTGGCCCCGATGTTGCACGTCTCCTGTTCGCGATGAGATGACGCTCATACTTGATGAATGTTACGTTTACACAGGAGCAAGATTTTTCTGTACACATGTGTTTCTAGCGTAGAAGCGCGAAGCAGGACTCACCAAGTCTGTCCGTGCGCGATATTTATGCGCAACAGGCAAGTGAGTGTCCATGAATTCAGATGGTAGAGAGGATGGAAGATACTAGTTGGACAAGTATGAGATGTCTGAAGGGCTAAATTATGTTACTGAATGGATGTAAAATCCGGGGCAGCGTATGATTCCAAGGTACTCGTTCTATGTCGAGCCGATACATCAGTAAGGCAACATTACGCGCGGGTACGCGGATGTCGGATGATCTAGAGTCTCTCATATACCTGACGCCGACTTTGTAGACTATTTTAACACCAGACAGAAATAATCTTAATATCTCGTCTGAACAGCTGTTATGCATGTTTTATACTTATATCAGTAGAGTGTTCGAAGTAGAGTCCGAGTCGTAAGCAGAACGCGCAGCCTATGCTGTCGCTCTTCGATATAGTATGGCACAGGACATCAGCTAATGAGATCTAGTTTCGTTTAACGGTAGTTTCCAATGCTTGCCGCATGTGTCAAGATACTTTTCTTGTTTTGACGGCGGAGAACTTAGAGATAGTTTTTGAAAGACACATGGGACAGAATTTTACTGCTCCACATTTTCCTAGTTCGCAGATGCGCAAAGAGATCAAACACAAGAGTGACCAGCGTTCGGTTACCTCATAGAATTATTTGAGCAGCAGACACAAGTATGGATAATCTAATATCGTGTACGATAGTTTCTCCAACGCCACAGTGTCCTTCCTGTTTTGACGCAAACTTGTTAATTTTTTTGACGTATGAGTGAACAAATTAAGTGATATAAGAGAACTCCATCAGCTTGTCCAGACGCTCGATTGACAGTATGACTAAGACTGGTCGTGCAGCTAATAGGATTAATGTGTAATTTCATTCATATACGTGAGCCATGGTATTTCAGTGATGTAGCGATCATTAGGGAGATCGTCTAAGCGAGAGACTGCTTCAATGAGTTAAGCTGAGGCATGTAACGTCTTAGTTAGGTCTAATATTCGAGAGGTGCGATATGAATATCAGTATGCAGCTATGAGATAGTCCTTCGACATTAAGGCTAACTTCCTGATGATTCTGAGCTGAAGAAATAGAACAAATGTCAAGTCGTAGTAGTCGCGAGTGAATAGTTTTATGCACTACTAATATTCCTGCCTGATATGACAGGTTGTCCTGTCATATTCGCTAGTGAGATACAGATCTTGCCTAGAGAATACAACCAGAAGAATAGTCATAGCGATGTTTCGATAGATCTCTTTGGCAAAGCAATTTATCGAATTCATCTAAACAGATTAACTTGTACAAACTGGGAGGTAACGCAACTACATAAGCAGAACCATATCAGGACAGACGGAAATTTCCATTGTGTAATAGTTAAACAATTTAAAAGAAAGCGTTAATAGAGAAACTCGGACATGTAGACTTCGTAGGTCGGCGTTCGAGTGAACGTACTTAGTGGAGGCGAGGAGTGTGAGGTCGATATATGTAGCACGTAGATTTTTTTTTAAAAAAATATATACAGTCGGATAGTATGCGCGAGTTACAGAGGTATGTGTGTCGCATATGCATGGGTTGGGGGGTATTCAACACATGCCATACTTTAATAGGAGCTGTCGCGCATTAGAGGAATGAGTCTAGACTGCTTTTTTGTTTATCAGGTGGATACTTGATGACGGACAGGCTTTTTGGCGATAGAACAGGATGTTTGATATAGGGACGATGATATGGTCCTAATGTGTATTTCATATGGGCGTTAGGTTCCTCAGAAACCCAGAAGCCGACAGGAACTTTCACTCTTTTGTTGACTGACCGATAAACATATTAGGCGGTTATTTAGACACTGGGATAGAATCACGCTATCGTATTGTTATACATGACACACTCCAAGGTGATATTTATCATGTTTAGATCTGCCTGCACTAGCGATGATCGTCTAATAGATGAGCAACGACTACTGGAGACGGTCGAGGGTAGTTTTTACGCAGTCGTGAGATTCATAGATCGACAGTATGAGAGAGTTGTAGAAAGTTAAAATTATATCAGTAAGGACAGTGGTCTTCATGGTATCAATTGACATGATCGGGTGACTTGTGAGGTGTCTAAGATACAATCATCTGTGGCGATCTTAAGCTGTACAGATGAAGTATAACTTTTGGTCGGATACCATGGAATTTTGGGCTTTCTAGGTGAACGACCATGAATGCGAATACAGGCCTGCGGCGTAGTGACAGATCGTGAACTTAACTGCAGTCGGTAACAAGTGAGATACCTCAAGCATCATGATTGTGAGAATGGAGGATCGTGGATCAGATCCTCTGATGAGTTGAATGTTATCATACTGCATAGTGCCATATGTAACAGTGTGTTGTAGTGATATTCATCTGTGCTCATATAAAAGTAGGCAAGTGATCGCGCGTCGTTCAGTAATTACTTCTTACAATTAAATAATGCTACCTTTTTTGTACATACAGATTGTTGTTGGGTTACATGTAAAAAGCTAGAATACACGGATACAAGAGATATGTTAGGAATTGTACTGTGACTACTGTTATAGAGATAGTGTATAAGAAGCAGTGAACAAAGACCAACTATCATACCCCGGAAGTAATCGGAACGTAGTCCTTCGACTGGAAGACTAATGGGAATAATGGACTAAGAATTTCATGTAACACATATTCTTGGAGGTCACAGCAATCCATATCTATATTTCATATAGAAATCTCTACAAAAAATGGCCAATCTCATAACAACTATCGTCATCTTTTCAATCCTAATTCTATACTAATGCTAATCTTGTCTATGTTAGGTACTTGAACTATCAGGAACTGAAAGTTCTACTCTGGAACAAAAAGAAACTGTATGACATTTTATGATATTTCTAGAGAGGATTGATCTGTTTTTGTGCAATGATGATACTTTAAATGATCACAGTCAATTTTCAACAAATGAAATTACAAGATAATGGGCAGGCGACACAATCTTCCCCTGGAAACTTACCACTTAAATTTGACAGAAGTTTGCCCTCTCCCCTATTCAAAACAGAAAGCTGTGTTATATGTCCCCCCTTTTTATGCTTTGTCATTATAATTACACTTGCCCTCCCCCTCACTTTTAAAAACAGAGGTCGATTTCCATTTACTAAGTCTTTGTTCGTTTCGCTTGTCACAATTATTAGAAGAATTTGCCCCCCCCCTTCAAAACAGTCCACGGCCTAATGCAGTGTAAGAACGAAACCAATCGATTGCAACCATCATATACCTGCGTAGAAAAATAGTCTGATGAATGTCTTTTCTGTAGAGGTACAATTTCAAATTTTACATGCAGTTTCGAGCACAGGAGCATATTGAAATATTAGTAATACCCCCACATTCACCCCCCCCCCCTCTCATTATTGATTTTTGTATGCCAGTGTTGGAAGCTTTGTCTCCGTAAAGTATGTGATGTTTCACCAGTGTACCATATCCGTCATATTATAATTTGAAATAAGGATTCATATATTTTTATAGAGATTGTCGCCGGATGATGTCATGGTTTTATCTGTGATGTCTGACTTATCGAAGATGAGAGATGTACAGCATATTATATCGTATAAGTTGGAATCATTGATCGATAGGTTGTCTGCTCTACCTAGTAACGGAGTACTTGTAGCAGTTTTCACGATAGATGATTAGATATTATGGGTTTTGCTCGAAACTATTATATCGATACGGATGTGATAGAGTGGATACCAAGTATAGTATCCTTTCCACGAATAGGTTGCGAGTTGATATCGACTTGCAGAACACGAAATGTTGTTGCTAAATTATTATGCGACTAAGAGAAGTATAGGTCAGCAGCTGCAAGTTGCCAGATAGTAGACCAAGATATGAAAGAGTCGTAGATACTTCTGTATCCTGGTTTGAATTATCATAATTCCAATGTGATGTAGGTATAAAGTCATTGGTTATCTTATCTATCGAAAGCTGCCATATTTTACTAATCAAAAATATATGGCATTTTTTTTTTTTAATAATTGAGTAAATCAACTATACTATTCTTTTACAACGTAAAAGATATTGAGCTACTGAAGAAAGGTTGCCTGTTCTGCTTGGACATCTAAAGCTTAAAAGGCGGAAAAACCTCCAAACTGGATTCACCGAATTGCAATAAAAAATCTTACAAAGTATACATGCGCTGGTTCTGAGAAGTGCTGACTTAACCAAAGAGCCTCTTCCTTGCTACTAACTAAACTACTAAACAGACTGTTCAAAGAAGGTCCACTCTACAGAGATACTGTCTAAACTACATATTAGAACTCTAAAGAGCTTTTAGAAAACTTAAGTCACGAGATTTTTCTAAAATTGACTGCATCAAAAACGTATGAAAAATTTCGTCCACCTTTATACAACAATGCTCACGATAAATTAAAATCTCGGCCTGTTTTCAGGAATAAATTCGAGTCTTTTTGAACATAAACGATGGAGGCACACCCGAAACGAGTCTGTGTCTAGGTCGTGAGTGGGGTAAGACAAGTACATCATTTTGGTCAGCTGTAGGTGACAACCTTATCATCGACCGTCGTGAAGTGATGCTCAACAGTACACTGAATAAAGATTAGTTATGACTAGCAATCTCCATTGGGGTTTCTTCGGATTTATCGCATCAGCTATGTAATTGTAGTCTTTGGAGGGACCATGTCTTCCAACAATTCTGTTGGTATTAATGGACACATTCGTGCCCCTCTATTTGGAGCTTTTTATAATCATACGAGCAGAATTTGTTAAAAACTGTTACGGGTACAAACAAAAAAGACTTGCGTGTCCTTCAAACCTTAACATCAGGTATTAGAGTGATTCTTATCAAATTAACAATCAATAATTTTCACAAAGTTAATGGTCATTTGAACTCACTATCCCAGACGAATCGAAATAAAAACAACCACAGAATCTGACAGAGCTCCTTCGTATGTTTGAATATTTTTACATTAATATTCGACTCGTAATGGCAGACTCGACAACTGCATTACATGATAAACGTGATGACTTTGACTTTGCAATCGTCACTTTCCTTTTTCGGGTTAAATGTAATGGACGAGCGAGGTCTGAAAGATGATAGAAGAGAGAACAATATGAGCACCTGCTTCAATAGTGGTGCTATAGACTGATATTGGTACGTCAGTTGGAAATGATCAGTAGATACGAGTCTAGATCAGATGTAGGAAGAGCATGCCATGCGTATGAGGACTTTTTAAAGCGAGGCCCCAACTGCTCACAAGAAGTATAACGATTCGTTTAAAGTCATCATTTCGCAAATTCTAACGGTCGCTATAATGACCTTTGTTCGCGATGTACAAAATATCACCAAGTCAATGTTAAATGATTGTTTATACCCTTTGCTAGACTGTCATATTTCGTACTAGATTTGCGACGGTAACCCCGTTCTACTTTGTTTCGAAACTACGGGCTCAGGCGGATGTGACCGGTCAAGCAGAGGATCTTTACTCCTCCATGGCACCTTGATCCTGCTTCGCTTTTGTCGGGGTCCGTGTTGCCCCTAACACACGATTTTGTATATATGTTTGGGACTTGATTACGTTTAACACATATGTTTCTTCGCCAATTTATATTGGTTTACAC
>CAJDSM010048296.1:0-24095 GCA_903981925.1 Ostrea lurida | reverse complement strand
TTCACTCCTTCCCAATCAAATCTCTGGCCCGCCCACGCCAATATTCAATGGTCCATATTTATATCTCAACAATAATGCTCTTGAAAATCAGTTGTTCTCTCATTGCTGTTAAGACTTGTTGATTTGCTTCCTCCTTCGATGACATCCAAGAAAAATCTTGATATAAAACGACCCACAATCTGTTAAAAACGTTGATTAACTGAAAACAAGAATTATAGTCTTGTATACCCTCGCAATCGAACTTTAGACTAATTTGGCATATATTTTTTTCAGATACCGCCTAATTCATTTCCTATCGACCGCAAAATCTGTTCTGATTTTCACCCTCGGCCACACATGCCACCATCAGGCGGCCAGGCACTGCACGTCTTCACACGTCTATTAAGGGACAAGACTGTGGGTTCTCTGTTAAAAGATGCTGCGCATTATGTTTCCTCTCTAACCATATGTATTCGATAATGCTTTTCATTTTCCCATTCGCTAACCGCCTCCGCACTCGTCTCAACGGCAAAATTCCTATTTCTTCTTTAGTTGGAATTGTACTAAATGTGCTCTTCTGTCCTAGATCCTGGCCTGATTATATAGTTTGTCCCGGGTTCCGAATCGGGGAGCTGCTAGGGTGAGGTTTTATCAAGGTTCTTTCGCAATGATGTTCATCAAGAATGTAGTTTTTTTGCTTTGCTGAAGTCTGTGCTATTAAGTGCATGGCCGTTTTTTCACAGAATTTCGACGGCAGTCCTCTTGTCTTGTCGTTAAGATCTCATTCTCTCACATTGCTATATTTGTTCTTCCATCTGTTGTATACGGATGGAGGTTTTTGAATTATTTTCTTTACGCACTGCCGAAAATCTTCCTTGTGGTCCGTGTTCTTTCTTCTACTATAAGCTGACCAAAGAATATATAGAATTGTATCCTAATTCAGTCCACGAAAGCCTCTCGTTCGACTCGATTGCGTCCATCTCGTCGTCGACATCTTGCATCATCTGCTTCCACCTGACTATAAAAGTTCGCGTGTATATGGCCGTAACTTACCGATAGAGCTAATTAGTCTCTGGTCGTGAGTCTGTTTTAAATATACAACGCACTGGCACAAAAAATGGTGAGAGGTTACTGATAATAAAATAAACTTTAAAACACTAAAGGGGGCTCATGGGAGTATGTGAATGTTATGGAAGGCAGCTATAGCGATTTCGGGAGAAGAGAAGTTGAATAGATTTAGAGTGATCATTCTATTGAATTTGTTACTGGGATTAAATTCACATACAGATATTAGATGAATTTATACGCCACAAACAATGATTTAAGTAGCGCAAAATATCATCGAAATGGATTAGCATAAACTCATGATTATAGAGAGATGTGTTTGTATTTACTGCTAAGTATCAAGAGGCACCTGGTTGGCTTTAATCACCGAGGTAACGACATTTCTTATAATTAATATTTTTTGTTGTTACTCGCTTTTTTTTTTTACATTTAGGTTTTGATAATTATATGGTTATTGATTTTAATGCAGATCAACATTCGATGTTAATTCTTATCTATAATAATTTTGTTATTAACTTCTGAATATTGATTCCACTTGAAAGTAGGATTCAACTGCAATATATTGTCAATGATGAAATTCAGAATAGGCATATTTGAAATAGTTTCATGAGCGTTTAATTTGTTTCATGAAAATCAAACTGAACATTAATTTTAGTTTACTTTTTCACTGATATCTTGAATTGTCTTTACTTTGTTACTACAGAAACATCGCGGCTCAAAGGCTTTATTCAATTATTCCAGTATAATATTGTCAAACTCAATACAGTGTAAATATTTAACATATCAACTTCATAGATTAGTGCTAGACAATACGATATATTCCAAAACGTTCATGAGAAGTTATTTAAATCTAGCCTCTCCAGGCAGAGAAAGAGTTCTAAAAGCTGGACGTAAATCGCCAATACGTATTCGAGCGAACTAACATGGTGGTTCTCGTGACGCTAGAGAGAGCGTGCACAGTTCAATCCTTGATCGCAAAACGTAAAATCGTCAGGATTTTACGTACACTCTGAGCGGATCGCACTTTACTGAAAACGACCGCCAGTTTCATGCAAGAAATCCACATCAAAAGCAATTTAAATTCTGGTGTGTTGGCCCGGCCAGATGCAGGTAAAGTCCCATGCATACACCAATAGGTTAATCCCATATAAACTTACAAAGAATTTAGATTTGTTTAATTTTTAAAAGTTACACATTGTAACCTGACTTGTATTATATCATGCATCGTGGTTTTTACTGTCGAGACTATCAAAATATTCCACTTTAATGTGTAAACAAATACACAAAATAAAAAAAAAAACAAAAAAAAAAACCAGAAAGCAACTTTTATTACACATCAGTGTGTAAAAATTGTTGTTCAATTTCTGATCAAAGAACTATTCTATTTAGTAAAAATAAAAGACTCATTGTTGGAACAAAATTTTAGAATGTGATCAACTTTTCAAAAGCTGTACGAGCAGTGCAAAACTTTCACTAGAATGAGTAGCCGTCTCTGTTTAAACATCAAACTTTTTTATCATAGCTTCATTTCTTAGACTGAGGGAAGCAACGAAATAATTATGACCTATACGTACAGTGTAGGTTGTTATAATAGATAATTCTGCAAGGCTCCTCCTCATTATGAAGGTACAGTACTATAGTTATATGCTCAATTTTTCAAGGGAGGTAGTTGTGTCTCGTAGCATCAATGAGTGTGACCAGAGTATTACGATCGTTGTTGCTCAAATAACGCTCTCTTCTCACTTGTAGTATGAGTGAACAAACGATTTGGGCAGAGTTTATAAGTGTGACTGGAGAGTGTGGATTTGGTTGTAATGATATTGATCAGTTTATTGAAGGGTTTATACGATAAAAAAGAAATAAGATTTTCAATCTATGATATATAACGAGTTATAAACTTTAAACTTCAAATATTTCCGTGTTTTGGTACTAAGCTTAATGCGAGCACAAGGTAGGATTTCATGGTGTTTTACTTCATAAATCTAATTGTTAAAAATAAATAAAGTTTTAATACTAAATTCCTTGTAGTAAAAATATTACAGTATACACTTGCCTCTTCCACTTACAATAATATCAACATTCAAATGTGGGAAACAATAAAATAAATTTTACATCTTACCATCCCCAACCATTAATTGTACTTTTTTTTCTTATTTTTATAAGGGCAGATATCTCTTACACCAAAGGTTTCAGAGGTGCTCTACAAGACTCCTGGCTTTCTTAACTGTTTTACTGTAAGAGCGTACAATATTTGCGCGAGTTATATTTCTGCTAATACATTCACGAATTACCATTGACAATCACGCAAAAATGAAATCCCCACAAAAAGCATTTGGCGATAGGATTTCTAGCTGATGCAGTCCATCAACCCTGCAATTAAATATAAGCTCATCTGGAGAATACCAAACAACAAAATCGCATACCATTTATGCCCCGACTAACCTAAATTAGAGTCCTCTTACAGTACCTGCAGTCTTGTCGAAAATTGATTGTACAATTTACTTATTAGATTACATTGTAGTCTATAGACAGTGACTACTTAATATGATGATTTTAATATCATTCATAATTATAATTGTTCATTACCTACATATTCTCACATCACAATGGAATTATGTACTCAATTTTGTCTCTTTCTGATTTTACAAAATTTCACGTGTTGTCACAGTTTAACACAGGCGTTTGTATTTGATCTACAATTAACCAAATCCGGTAATTTCCCTCTGTGTATTTCGGAGAATCCACACACACTCCTGATGATGCCCTTCTTCCACGGGGAGACTTATGTGGCTTCGTACTTTATTGTCCGTATGGTTGATCCTTCAGAAAATCTCGTGAAAGCTTATCTCCATCCGTTGAGAACTCCGGTTTATAGAATAGACCCGGAGAGAGAGCGTGACAGTGTATAATTTTAGATGTGCATGACTTGCCCAGGACATGAGGATCCGATAAAATTGTATACTTATCAAGTGTTAACAGTCTGTGGATTCCAACAACAGTGGGTGGAAGAGTGTAATTATAGCTTGTGATACGCTTCGTTCCTTCTACTGCGCGCGAGAGTAGCCTATGGAAGACTCTTGTACACACTCCCTTTTTCCATATGTCTAATGTCTGCATAGAATGTACATATTTTTCAGGACAGAGAGATCCAATTAATTTTCCTTACAAGTGTTATTGGTGGATCCAAACAGGGTGGAGGTGTAAATAGCGTCGGGAACTCTCTTCTATAATGTATAATCAGATGCCTTGACTTGTAGAATGCATCATTGCCATTTTGGTTAGATGTGGTTATATTATGTAAGGACAGGATCGAGGATCCAATTATTTCCTTCACAGTTTATGGTGGTATTCCAACCAGGGTGTGAGAGGTGTAGACTTGGGAATGCTTATCCGGTAGAATTTTGATATTGTTAAGAATGCTTTACCAGCTCTTTCTATAGATGTCGCGACAGATCTCTGATACAGTGCACAGTATCCAATAATTGTCTAAACAATTTAAGGTGGATCCTAATGATAAGAGGTGGGTATTGTCACAATAGCTTGCAAGAGCTTCAATTCCTATACGGATTCAATCCAGTATAGAATTTTGAACAAATAATTTGTAGAAGCTTAATGCAATTTTAACAGAAATGTGCATTATAATCAGGACAAGGAGATCAAGATTGTCGTTATAAACTTTTCCTATGCAGATCTAAAGAAGGGGTGTCAATTGTAAAATAGCATTGTTGAACACTCCTCTCTTCTGCTAGATGTCTTAAATATTGACTTGAAATTCTAGGTCATAGAATCATTGTGGTCTTTGAATATATTAGTCTTCCATCATTTTTCACAGCTAGCTACAAAGATTGCCAAATCTCGAGAATCCTCTATGTTTCCTGCGTGTGTTCCTTTCTCCCTCCCAATAAGACAGGGTAGTACAAGTTAAGGGGAGCCGGTGAGTATTAATTTGTGTAGCAAATCATTCGAGATTAGGGCAGGCAAGGGTCGGTATGACATCGTGTTTTAAAATATCGAAATACAACATTTAAATTTCATTATGCTCTGTAATTTTTATACTGTCAAAAATATATTCGATCAATCTTATTGTCTCATTCTGTACTCATAGGATCTATCTATGTTTTATTACTGAGAGAATCAAGGGGAAATGAGAGTTCTGCTTTGTTGATTTTATTTGTGGGTTTTCTTATTTTGTTCAATTTGTGTCATTCTCAACTCGGATAAAAGAGTTTGATTTGTGTTGTAGATTTGTAAAGATGCTATTGATCTTTATGACTATAAGAGATGAATGTATAAGCATTAAGAAATTGGTTGATTGAATTGTGCAAAGTTAAATAGAATGTTAAAAACATTGAGGATTTGTAATGAGACAACATCAATAGTAATTAATAAACGTTGTATAACATGAAAAACTGAGCTTATGTATTTCCATGTTTGCTATATATTTGTACTAAAATCAATATACACTTGTCTTCCACTTGAATCTCCGTTTTTGATCAGGCGTTAAAGATAAAAGATGAAAAGTTATTTGATATAAATGAAACGTCACCGATTTAAGTGTTTATTCCAAGAATGAAAAGCCATATTTCTTTTTTTGTATACAGGGGGAAGATAAATTGATTGTAAAAAGCATAAATGTAAAGCATTAGGCGGTCACCTATCCCCGTGAGTGCTAAACTATTGCCAGTGTTTCGATTTCATTTTGAGTAGCGGGGGGAGCTGTGAAGAGGTTTTGCTTCGTAATTACAATCGACCTATTTACGGATGTGTGCTCTGTCGAATGTTCAGAGGTCAATCGTAAAGGAGACAGACTATAGCCGTATGCATCAAGCTAGCACGCGATGGCAGAGTAATATATCGAATGTTCTCCTTATCTGTTACATGGTCTGCGTTTAAAATATTGGATTGTATTGTATGTGACTATGTATAAGAGGAGCAGTTGATTAAACAAATTGTACAATAGAACCAAATCTACTTAATCATAATCTGTTGAAATCAGACCAAATAGCAAAGATGTCAATTGTCGATTAGATCCTTTACTCCAAACATAGCGTCAATGAATTTGGGAATAAACACACCTATCCGATATTTATTTGTGGAGTGGAGATCAAATAAAGCGAGGCTAGCCAATTCGTAACTGTGGAAAACCCTCCAGAACTTTGTGGACCCCCTGGGGTGTTACGGGCGTGGAGGACAATTAAGGGGAATCAGACGTTGTGAGGAGTGGTATAAGGATACCAAACTTGCAATCAGAAGCTAATCCTGAGAGAACGGTTTTTTGCAATCACATAATAAAGTAACCTGGTTAACAAGGGTCGTGTGCAAGGTACCTTTTTTATGATAAGGAACATACGTGATGACAATCTCATGAAGCTTATAGTAAGATAGAGTTATAAATGTTTTTCCGTAATTGTAATGCTCTGATAATAGATAACTTATAGTTCCCTTTAAACCATCTGCATAATCAAGCGTATAACAATTGTCGATCAAAATGCTCGTCGAGTTTACGTAAGTTTACCCATCGCGTTGTTGTTTCACTTACTCCGCGGTTAGCAAAGTCGTATTGTCTTTGAACATGAAACGGCCATTCTGCAATCACCCGGTAATGAACCATATATTGGCCGTAATACTCTTTGAATTCGTCTCATATCTAATATACTGTCCTTAAATAGTGGTCGGCTGAATTCGTAAGCTAAGCCGTGTAGTGTTATACAGCGAGTTTGTAGTATATAGTAAGGATCCGTAGAAAATCCGGCTGAAAGTTGTTGAAGGGAGTAATCTGGTAGCAAAATCAGTGTGAGTGAAAGTTTAACTTGGACGAGTCTTATGAATGTATATATAGACAGATACTTATGGGATATTCTCAAGGTACAGGACCCCAGCATCAGCTAGTTGCAATGGCACTTTTCGGTTGTTTACTTGAAAGATGAGTGAGTGGGTTGGGATCTCAGTGTGTCAATTCCCATAAATTACCCTGTACGGAAGAATATAATTATATATATACAAAGTGGATACAGGTTCTAGTGGGTGAGTAAAAGACAGTGCCCTCCACCGGTCAGTCACGGCACAATGACCCAGGTTTGTGACCCTGTTCTGGTATCTATCCGATTGCTCCCTTGATAGCTAAACGGAGGTAGATGGTTCAAAGTGATCAAGAGTGAGGAATCAGGCGTAGTCGTATTTTTATGAATTATTCGGGAGCTCTTAGGAATATAAAGCATTAAGACGCTCGAGTCTAACAGCGCAGACCAAGCTTATGTAAAGTAGAATACTACATCAGACAATTTGGACGCTCAAAAGTGGCTGTATGTGTTATAGGCAAACTAGAGTTGTATATCACATTAACGTTTGCAGATAATGCTGATATTTTATTTTAGATATGCTGAACCCCTGCCCGACCGCGGTTAGCGTACAACTGAGTGTATTGTCAGTAGAGTCTGCCTTCGTTTAAAGAAGCTGCTCATACGCATAACAAGCGGTCCTGAAGGGACTGCGAAGGTAGCGTCCTATAAACCCGTTATGGGCACGACATGAGATTGGGTACATGGAGTCAGATGTGAGGACATCTCGCTCGTCTATGTCGAGTTAGGTATCCCGTATCTCCATAGAATCGTTCGCACATTTTCCGAGTTTACTTTTTCATTGTGTGACGACACAGATCGCCGCGATGCTGTACACCGACGTTGGACGCGCGCAGTCACCGCAAGAAGCGAATGAAAAGAAGTATTCATTCTCACTTTGTCGTGGTATGGCGTGATTTTACCGGGATGTAAACGCCTCTAAAGTCTGAGTTTTGCTTGGCAATTACTATTGCAATTATTCGGGGGAGGTTTACTTTAAACATTGTGGAACCGAGCAATTGATAATGGGTAAATAAGAATGTTGACGTTTAAAATTAATGTCTGTCATTGAGACGTGTAGTGTTTACGTCGGTGTAAGGATGTTTAGACCACTCATCACCATGTTTTCTTTTTGTCTTCTCCAAGGTACATCAGTCCCGAGAAAATTGGTAACTACTGATGTAGGTTGCATGCTGTGTACATCGTGTAATTGATTACTAGATTTTGGTTATTGTAGTCTCATCAATATTTTGCGGGCAGAGAGCCGGTACTGCCGTTATGGCTGGTCCTGAATCTGTACCGCACCCTTTCTATGGGGTCTGCCCTCCGAATTCTTTGCTAGGGGTTGTAGAGCTGTTCAGTGTTCTCTATAAAGTGCGTTCTAGATTAAGGTTTTGAGGATTTACGACCACGTTTGTCTTCAGCCGAGCGGAGCTTCCACAATCTTTAAAATAGATGTACTTCATTTCATTCAGTAAGACACACTCTCATTCGTTAGGTTAGGATCATAGCGCACCCATCTAACCTACATAAACACTCAATATAGGTATGATATCAATATCGAATTAATTTATTTACAGATACTTTTGAATGGGTAAATGCGCCGGAATCATCAACCTTAGAGTTCTCTTGAAGATAAGATTAAATGCTATCTTTATTCTGCATTTCATTATGCGCGCATCAATTCCAACTTGCGGTGTAGGTTGATCTTTAATTCTTTGTCGTCTGAATTAGAGAGCGCTAAATCGAGGTTGAGATTATTGTGGTTCTCTTAAATGGAATAAATAAGGTATCGTCAAGTTGGAGGGTGATGGGTGTTTGATGGTTGTTGGCGCGTGGCTCGATTAGCCAGAGAGATGAGGACGGGCTCATGAGAGATGGGCTTAGTAATCAGCAGATTTTTTGTTTGAGAGGAGGATAGAGAGAGGAGTGTAAGTAGAAGGTTCTGTGTGTGTGAGCAATTGGGGTGTGGAGCGGGCATGAGGCGGAATGTGTGGGGGACTAGGGATTCGCGGCCGCCGGTAAGACCATGGTAGGCGTGACCGAGTTAACGTGTGGCATGTGTGGAGGGGGGTGGCTGAGGAGGAGAGAGAGCATAGTGCATGAAGGCTGCATAGATGACTACGTATGATGGGGGAAAGGCAGCCCTAAGGGCTCATCGAGCAACAAGGGTGAATGGGGAGAGGGTCCATGTGTTTAAAGCGTGCAGTGGGGGAGAGAAAAAGTGTGGAGGAAGGAAGAAGGGTATCTGGTAAGATTAACCCCGAGTGCACACACGAGCAGAAATGGGATCGAGAGAAGGAGAAGTTTACGCATGGGCGGAACAGGACGAGAGATGAGAGAGGGAAGAGCTCGAGAGAGGATGAGAGAGAAGGAGGAGAGAGCATGGGAAGTGAAGAAACTGTATTGAGAGAGAAGAGAGAGAGATGAGAGAGCATGAAGAAATTCGCTCTCGAAAATCTAATTAAATTTCAGATAGCGAGCTGTGTCTGGTGTCTAATTAGAATTAATAAGACAGCCGACGTTTGAGTGGCGCTTGTCACGACGTCGATGCATCGAATTCAATCGTAGTCATCGGATAATAGAATTGGGACAGCGAGGTTCTGGGTTCAACCGTACTGAAAGGAGTGCGAGAGAGTAAGAGTAGGGATGAGAAGAGATGACGAGAGGCAGGAGGAATAGTAGTAGAGAGAGAGGAGAGAGACAGGACTATGAGAGATGCGAGAGGAGATGAGTAGGAAGAGAGAGAGAGTCGAGAGGAACAGAGAGGGCAGGTAGGGAGAGTGGATGGAGAGGGTTCTGGGGATCGCAGTCGAAAAGAAATGAGGAGAGAGAAAGAGAGGAGGAGAGTACGAAGAAATGAGAGAAGAGAGAAGAGGTCGTATTTTTATGCATATCATGAAGTCCATAGGATGCGGTGTAGCAGTGACAAGGTGCGAATACTAAATGCTAGGATAAATGAAGCAGTTGAGGGAGGCAGTAGCGAATGAGAGTAAGAGACATACTAAGGGGGTCAGTTGCGGAGAGCGGGTGGTCGAATATACAGTCGGTTTCAGGGCGTACATTGAAAATAAAAAAATTAAAGTACTATTATATAAATTGGTGGTCTGAAAGACAGAGGATGACAGTGAACGACAGGCGCTGATAATGAGGCTTCATCACAAAAGACATCAAGTTGTGTGTATGATTTTTACTGGTGATATATTAAATATCTGTTTTCATTCCATTGGGGCCGCCACTAGGTTTTTAGGTGCTGACGCTACAATAAGATTATAAGGGGCTTTGAAATGGATGCTGCGCGTCAAGTCGAGTTTACGTCGCTTACTTAGATTGTTTTTTGCGTGGCGAGCGTGCTGGTGTTTCAAAACGAGGAATATGCCTGCCCACTCCGCTGTGCTGCCAGACGTCCAATGGCGCGTCGGGTATGATAGGGCTGGAGTGGGGTATGGGGTGTGGTGAGGTTGTGTGACTGGGTAGCCCGTGGCACGTTAGCCCACCCCCTCGCGTCATCCTGATTTTTCTAAGAACTGAAATATAACCCTCAGGAAACGATTGGGAGTCGCCTGCAGGCTTCGTCCAGGGGCGTTCCATCTCGGCCATAGACCTTGCCCCAAACCAGTGCCGAGTTACCTGTGAATGCCTCTAGGGGGTCTAAAGTGAACAGCGATACGCCGTGTGTGCAGGCAGAGGCTAGCATGCAAGATGCCTAAAAGAGTTCCGTCTCATCGTTGCACTTGTCGGGGGCTTCGCTCCACCCTATGACCGGTTCTGCGGTCTGCGGGCTGTAATTGAGAGGGTTAAGATACACCTGGACCACGTGCTAGGCGTTGACTCGCAGCCTTTAATCCGTCTAGTTATGTCATGTCTGTACAAGTCCTAGTTGTTGTAATGAGCCGACAACATCTACGCAAGGTACTCTGCTCTTGCTGCTGCTCGTTTATTTTCGGGAGATGCGGACAAAAACTCCGGCACCTATTCCCACCTGGAAGATTCCTCGGTGGTATGTAACGCTCAATGCAGGCTCCGCTTCCTGTGACATCAGCCATGAGTGGTGCCTTAAATATGTCTTCAGACACTGCACAGATCGAACAATGCGTCAAGTATAGTGGACAAATTTTGGTCAAGATAAACACTAGCGTAGCCTCTCTTCGTCTTGCGCTTCGTTCGGGTTCAATAATAAGTTCAGGCGAATAATTAGACGCAACTAGGTAGGATGCATCACTTTAAAAACTGCTGTGGCTTCAGGACTTATAGTGTTGTGGATCAAGGATTCTGTCGAAGGGGGGCCCGGATTTCTTTTGAAAAGGTGGACCTGCCTACTATCGCGTTGGCTGGCTAGAAAGGTCTAAGAGGATGGAAGCCCAAAGTGGGGGGCCAGGGGCGTAGCCCCCGGATAGCTCATGGATTTAAGGGGCTGTTTAAATGTTATTATTAAGGGGGTTAGGTTCTAACGCTATAGATGATCCCGTACGGACACTAATAACCAGAAAAGTAGTTTGTGCGTCGGACAGGAAAGAAAAAAGGGGGGGGGGCTGGGTCCCCACCTAGTGGATAAATCCCGGCTCAGCTGGAATACCTCGCGATGTTATGGCTTGTGATTGAAGAACAAGAACTGTTGCACGGAGAAGCATTTAGGAATGTAAGTATTGGTGATTAAAAATGCAACATTGCCTATATTATTATGTATTTGAGATGATGACATTATGTTGTCGAACATAAACACCTGGAGAGTGTGATTAATTTGTTTGCATCGCCCCTAACTGTCCCCTTCTGTTTGTTGTTAACACTGAAAAATATGTATTAGCGGCTAATAGAACGAAGATTGAGCTTATCAAACAGTATAGCAGTGAAGCCCTGTGGTCAAGTCACTTGTACAAAAAGGTTCGTTGTGTATCGATCAAAGTCAGTTCCTCTAATATGGCTTGCCGGTATAGTGCAATATTTGCGGTTGGTAGAATAGCACTCATGTGGAAAATGATTATGTGTTATCGGTAACGTAGGGGCTATGACATAGAAGAGTCCCATATTTCAAACATCGCATCCTTGTATAATAATGTTAGTACTTACTTGTGTTATTGTGACAATATATTATACAAATCTGTCAGACATTTTAGTGACAATGGGATAACTAGTGTACAAGTAAAACGGAGTTCAGCATTTGATTTTAACTTACGTGGGACCAGACGGGGAGTTAACGTGACTGGTCGATAATTTTCCGGTAAAGGCGCATGTAATTAATAGCTTGTATGTAAGCACAGGACTTATGGATTAGACGAGTGTTTTGTGGGCGATTTGAAGATAAAAAAAAAAAAAGGTAAGAACAACAGGTCAACACAGAGGTTTGAGTTGAAAGGAATTAACGAAAGGAGTTTTAGAAAAACGTTTCAGGGATTAGTCTTGAACAAGAGAGTAGAGCAGGGTTTTTCGCCTAGAATTTTCATACGATAAAACCAAACACGAACGTGCAACTGTGTAGTTGGTAGTAGTTAAGAATAGTAGTGTGGGACCTCTATGAGTTTAACCTGTGTGCATATATGTATTGGCAGGTGCGTATAAATTGATTTTGTTCCTGTATCGTGAGATCTTGTTGAGTACGATGTAACGATACAGTTGATATAACTCGTGCATCGAAGATCTTTAGGGGCAGTCGTGGGCTTGAAGGTAAACTGAGCGGTTTTGAATTGACTCTTATGTTAAAGTAAAACTTATAAATTGACATAGAGTACGACCAAGTTAGTACTTGGTTAAGATCCTGTGTCCTGGCCGGTATCTTCCCGATATGACCGAGAACAAGGAGTTTAAGCCAATTCATTTTCAACCACACGAGCCATTGCAAGGCATTTGACCGCGATCAATGATTTGATTAAAGTCAAAGTTAGGAGCTTTTTAGACGAAGTCTCGCCTACCAACTAGTGCTTAGAAACGTATTAGGCTCATTCGAAGTGCTGTATGAAATAGAACGTACAAAAACTTCATACATTATAATAGATTAGTTGAAGGTCCCTTCGATGTGCATGAGGTCATAAGATATCTTGTATTCGACTTGTTTAAAACACGTCCCTCAAAGATATTTACACCCCTTACGATTTTATACTACAGCTCCTACCGAAGTGAAGATTGTCCTCGAAATTCCTTGTGTCTCGTTTCTGTCCAATAGAATGTTCATGCCCGATAGATGATTTATTAAAGCTTTGATCGTGGTTGTGTTCGTTTCGTTTCAATTCTGAAATATAATGAAGTGCTTCATTCGTATGATATTGAGCCTATATCCACGCGGCAGATCAAACTTTAGACCGAGTCTACCTGGGCGGCGTTCGGGTACACATGCCGGGGTTCAGTGACTGTTTCCATTATGGTCTGGACGAATACACAGAAGCACCAGAGTTGCGAGAATATGAGAAAAGGAGCGCGTCGTGTATCGGGTGGGGGAAAATCTGGCCAATCTCAGAGCTTTTTTCAAGGAGATAGGCGGTTACGTTGAACATTCCCAGTTGGCGTACGAGACTCATAAGTTACAGGATGGGCACTATCTGGATGTTGTGTTTGTATATATAAAGACTTGGTGTGAAAGTCATAAACTTTTGCCAGACGGTAAAACAAAATGTTAGCAAATACATATAAAGAGCATGATTTCACGTTTTCTTTTTCTGTTATCAATACTATCTTAAAAGTCTACACATTTCTTATTGTCAATCATCATTTGATTTTCAATCGATGAGCAGCTGCTTCTATTCTAGATGGCAGGGGACAGTTGTTTTGATCCTGTGAGTTGGGGATACATTTCATATTGGTGTAGTTAACAAATTATGACCCTGGATTACATCTAATCTATCCTTAGGCTACTGGTGCTGGCGCACAAAACACGTGCACTCCCTCGCTTCTATTTTCTCTCATTTTGGGCTAAATCCGCACCACCCATATCTCATCAGAATACCATACGAGGGGATTTAGACACAGTGCACAATCAACAACTCTGTCTGCACTTAAATATCTACTTATCACCTGGGGCCATCCACCTTCCCTCTCAGCTGCAGACTCTCTGTGGACCATGCAAGTTTTTAACCGATTTTCCTCCGCAACTGACTGCGTCTTGCACCCATCTACATGTATATGCTGGGAATCATGGTGACACCTATATGTTGCATATCAAACTTTATTAAGCACTCAGCTACACTTCACATGCATCCTAAAAGTATTAGAGCTACACATTTTTACACATGTAATATCACGTCAAATATGAGGTAATTCCAGTTTTTACGAAAAAATTACCTGGGCCTATAGTGCGAAACTGTCCCCTGCTGGTTCCATCGTCATAAATAGGGTAGTAGTTTAATATTCAGAGCACATTCATTATTACGTGTGGGTTATGATTTGTATTTAGTATTTGTCTTATGAACTATGTGTTGGATACCTTGTTGGTGTTTTTTTTATTTGAATTAAACCATGTAATCCTTTGTTATTTTAGACTTTCATATAGAAGAGAAGGGCGATGCATTTAGTTTAAAATTCCCTTAACACAGATATCAGAATATGACCGAAACGCCTTAAGAAATTCTCTCTCGTATATTTAAACCGATTCACAAACTTTGTTTCATTCCATTGGTAAACACTATCACTAACAAGGCGAGCGGTGTTTTGTTGTGCGTTGTCCATCAGCAGAAGGATGTTATGTTGGTTGCTGTGAACGAATGGTTGGTTGTATATTGTTTTACGTCCCTCTTGTCACTCAAATGGAGACATTACCATTGCCAACGAAGGGCTAGAAATTTAATTTAGGCCTATGCTCGGCGCTGATGGCCTTTGAACAGGGAGCGGTCTCTATCTGCTGTGACTCGGTACCGAGGTTTCTGCGGTCTCATCCGAAGGACCACCCCATTTATTATGACAAGCAAGGGGTACTGAAGACCTATTCTAATCCGGGTCCGCACTGGTTGTGAATGAATGGAATCCTCCACTATCACCAAAGGGGTCCTTAAATGTGTTGTAATTAAATCTCCAGACTATAACGCTTCCTCCGCCATATTGGCCGTGCTAAATAACGCAGGCGTCAATATAACGTTCCCTTGCACGACAAACCCAAACACAACCGTGACGTCAGTGCTGTCGAGATGAACCGTCACTGCTGTCAAGATGAACTCTGTTTGGCGGTAAACAGAGCTTCCGCCCAATATAGGGTATTGAAACGGTGATGTCCCCTTCACCACGCTAACCTCACAACACGGTGACATCACAACACGGTGACGAAATGGCAGAGCAAGNNACAACACGGTGACCTCACAACACGGTGACGAAATGGCAGAGCAAGGACGTCGAGCACTGATATTGGTCTCTCACAAGCTAATTCTTTCGGTACGAGAACTTGTCCTTAGATGCATAGGGATACCTTTAGCGGTCAAAGAAGACATTTGAAATCGATTGCACAAATACATATACGAGTATATGTATGTATTTTGCCGACGAGGCGTCATACGGTACGAGTATCCTGATCATGGGCGGCCCCGAACGGTGCTATTTTGCTGATGTCTCCATAAAGAATTGTTAAAGTGTTGATATATGAATGAACCACAAATTGTCTTGCCACATTGTTTTGAGACAACCCAGCTTCCAGCATTCCAATAGCACACCAACGACCATTTTTAATCACGCGAATTTGACTTTAGTGCAGTTAATCTATTTGAAAATGACAGGCCTGACTCACTGGATCTTTTCGATCTTAACCAATTTCATAACAATCATATAAAGTTATTGTTTTCAAAATTTGAAGAATTTATCAACTTCAGTGTCACTTCCATCAATATTTTTATAGTATCAATTTATTGGGAATTCAGTTCCACATTTCGTCACGCGCGTAGGAATACATGCTATGTGATATGAAAAAAATATCACACGGGTGATATCAACTGGATAAAGGGGTAAATATGTGATGATATGATACATCATATAATACATTATACCATGTACAATATGATATTTTTAGCTCACCTGAACCGAAGGTTCAAGTGACGCTTTTTGGTGATCGCCTGTTGTTCCGTCGTGCTGGTCTCCGTCGCGTCTGTGCGTGCCGGTTAACTTTTCACTATTTTTTGACTTGCGTTCTCAGAACCCATACTGCTGGGCAACAATTTAACCAAACTGTAATACAGCAATCATTCATTGGGTAAAGGGAATTCAAGTTTGTTCAAAGAAGGACTGGGCCCGCTCTTTCAAAGGGGAGATAATGACGAAAATGCAAAAAGATAGGTGTGTCATTTAGAGAGTCGTGTCAGGGCAAAGAAGATAATATGGTCTAGGTAAAGTTCCTGATTATAGGGGCGGGTGGACGCGCGAGGGGTGGGAGGCGGGGGGTGTGGGGGTGTGGTTTGTGCGTTTATGTGTGTTTTCGTTGATGTGTTCTTCTGTAGTTATGGGAGAATTCAAGTTTGTCAAATCGTGACCCCGCGGGTACATGAGGCCCGAATTATGGTGGATCTTATAGTTTTGATTATTGTTGTATTTTATATTTAGTGGATTAATTCTTTACTTTAAATATCTTCTTCTCTTAAGAACCATCTTGGGCCTATGATTAAATGCTGTAAATTATATGATATGCTCCTGTGATAGTATGTTGTTTAGTACAGATTTGACTAATTATCAAACCCCTCTGGGGGTTACGTATGGTTGCTCTAAGTTAGTGGTTATCTAAGTTTACCATATGACTTGTTATATGGGAATCATTTTAATATATGCTTTTTCTTCTCTCATATGTAAACCTATTCTTGAATCTCAGATATATATGTCTCTTCGTAATATTGTTATTTATTTATATATCTTCTTCTCTCTGTTATAGTTAGTTGATGTATCAATGTTTGTTCTATATATGATGACTGTATTCTCCTTGTTATGGTTAATGGGTGCCTTTTCTCAATTAGGGTGGGTGTTTGTGGGCTCTAATATGTTATTAATTTATGATTTTTATATATGTGGTGAATATATTCTTTTAATAATCTTTCTTTCTCTCGATTGGAGACTCACTTGTGTTTTTCTCTAGTATATGAATGCTCCTTTGATTAATATGTGATTATTATTTAAAAGTTTGTTTCAAATTCCATTTTACGTTCCATTAGGTAGATTGTGGAGGCATCAAAGGGATCAAATTTTACATGCAAATAGTATAGGAAATTCTTTTAAAATCTCTTCATTGAACAGACGAGTAGATATTTACCCGAAAGCTTCCTGATATGGAAGTAGATTTAAAGTTTGTTTAGATAATGCCCCCCCCCCCCCCGAGGTTGGGTGGGGCCACAATACGGATTAAAGTTGCTACTATACTGCTCTTCTAGTGAAGCAGTGCTCAGGTGAGCGTATGTGGCCCATGGGCCTCTTGTTTTATGTAGTGTAATATGATAAAGTTTAACAGATGAGAATCCTGTGGGCTAAAATAAAGCATGAATATAATTATGGTGCCATATAAAGGTGTTGCCCCATCGAGGTGAGCTCTGTATTCTTTGATTACATGTATGTTTTCAATTTCTTGCCAAGAGTTCCATTACCACTCTGAGGAAAATAATTTGGTCCAAGCATGACAAATATTGTAAACTTTCTTAAATATTTTAAATTGTGGACACGGAGTATTCAAAACATAGTTTACTACTTTTATAATTGGTCATGTTGGACGTAAAGTGATTTTCAACACGTAAAGTATATTGATTGAGAATACGAATGTCACTTTAACACTGATGAAAACAAACAAGCTTATGTAAAAGTATCAATTCTTTACAAATGTTGCAAGGAAAACATGCCTTAAGGTCAAAGTTGCAAAGTAATTTTAAACTGACGAGTCGAAAAAGTTGTTTCAATTTCGTAAATCGAAAGTACATGTATGTAAATGGAAATTCTTTTGTAAGTGGAACATGAATTATGAGCGTTTCTTTTGTAAGCCATTTTGACTACAATAATACATCCATTAAAGACATATTTATTTATTTTATTGCTGAAAGATGTATTAATAAAATGCATTGATAATTTTTGCAAAGAATGTGATTATACTTTAGCTGCAGACACGTTTTTCCTCCAGCGCGATTTCCCCCCCAAGCGCGTAAGTGACCAAGATGTGTGTTATAGAAGTGCGACAACCGGGGATGGATGAAAACTATAACAGTTTTGAATCCCTCCGTAATCGTTTTTAAATTGATGTACCTTTGTAAGGAGAAATCATTTTAAAGTATTTCAAACTAATAATTCCAAACTTATTCGGAACTGGCCATGGTCCGGAACTAGGTAAATGATTGTACATGATTGGTTGAAATCATGTATCTCATAAACCATAATCATGTAATATCGTAAGTTAATAACTAAATATAGTTGTATGCATGTGACTAACAACATCGAAATGCCTCCGATTTTTTCAATAACCCTTTATCTTCCGGTCGATCAGTTTAGCAGAATTGCTCCATTTTGAAAGGGATAGGCGTCTTGAAAATTTATTTACTTGATTATCACTGACCTACTATATTTTCTCTTTCTCTGCTTCGTCTTCGACATGTTTGCAAAGTAAATTCGGCTCTCGGCTCCCATATATGGGTTGAGTGATTCGACATGAAATTAAGTAACTTATCTCGCAATAGCCAAAGGGTGATTTTTTTATAATACGCCTAACATTTACGGGATACGGTTCATTTTGAAAAATAGCATCATTTTCAAAATTCAACAAAACTCATATTTCAGATTTTTTTTTTATTAGAACACGGTTGTGCGCATGGCTTTTGAAAAGCGTGGTATACAACTCTTCAAAGTTCACTGTTGATTCAGCATTAGCGCCTCCAGAAGACCGTCACTGTATTCGCTATTTTTTTCCGTCATAAATCGCACCCATGTGCTGACAACGACATCCAGAGACACGCGGCCATTTGATTGGGGTCTATGTACCTCAAACACCGCCTTTATCATCTCGTTATTGGTGTGACCGAAAGCATTGAAAACTTTGGTATACTCGTCCAGGTTGCCTTAAAGGTTATTCTTGTTGATGTCGATTAATTTGAAGATCACGTTGAAACAATGTTGGTTGCCATTCTTAAAAGCTTCCTTGTTTTTGTTATACTCGTCTGCTAATTTCTGTACAAATTCAGCTTGCGAAAGTTTTCCATCCGGGTCGTTTTGGAATACACACTTATTCCACCAATGGCTGAAGGCGACCATAGCTCTTATAGCCTCATCACCGCTGAGTGCGTGGAGGTCGATAAATTGATTTCGAGCTGTCTCCTCATCCACTCCGTTTACCACCCCATCACGTATGACATCAACCAATCCGGAAAAGACTCTCCATTTCATCAACAAGTAGTCCATACTTATAGTATTCTGTAAAGAAAGCAAGATGCACATGTATATTTCTGTTGGTGTTTGATTGCTGCTTCCGTAGGTACATGTATTTTTAAACTTTAGACTGCTGAACGAGAAAAATTGGTAAATTTAGTAATAGCACCCTAAGGAGAAGGGACGTTGTTCACAAAACGCCCGTTCTGACGCGGTATAGATGTACATATTTGTAAATATGATGCAATGTAGATGAATATATTTATACAGTATGATGAGATATAATGCATATATTTGTACAGTATGACGCAGTATAGATGTATATATTTGTACAGTATGATGCGGTAATTTGTACAGTATAAATTGGCGAAGTCAACAATGTGTTAAACGTAATCATAATCTTAAAAAGATATATACAAAAGTCGAGTGTAGGACAACACGGACCTCCGACAAAAGCGAAGGCAGGTCAGGTGCCACGGAGGAGTAAGCATCCTCTGCCGACCGGTCACACCCACCATGAGCCCTAGATAACTCCTAGGTTTACCCGTCGTCAAATCTAGTACAAAAATGACAGTCTACTAAGGGTATGAAATAAATCAGTCAACATATGACTTAGTGATAATTTATAATCATAATAATAATGACCTTCAATTAACTAGTGACCTTTTAGAATTTGCGAAATGAATGACTTTTAACGAGAAATTCATTATAACCGTGCAACGTCAATTTTTTGTTAGTAGTTGCCTGCTCTTAAAAAAGTCCTCACACGCACGACATGCTCTTGCGCATCAAATCAACTGGGAGATATACACACACATAAGCAGGTTGATAGTGGTACACTACTACATAGAACAGGAAAAGTTGACTATTGCAAAGTTAAAGTCATAAGCTTATCATATGATTGTAGTTGTCAGTCCGTCTGTAGAGTCAGTATGAATCGGTATAGATATACACTGTATATAAATCTGATACGGTACAAATTTTGATAGCACCTAGATATGCGCAATTTAGCTAGATTATGTCTCCTCAGTGATGCTCATACTGTAATGTTGAAAATCCGAAACATTGTAATCGAAGCAATTTAAGAGATTTCTGAACAAATGCAGTGCTAAAGACTGGAGCCAATACGCGAAGCCTAAGGGAGATATCCTTAATTTTTGAAATAAAGAACAGGGCGCACAAGGTATACCAATCCCCGCTTGCTATCTGGACTTTTTAAAAAGGAACGACAACTGGAAAATTAACGAAGGGGAAAGGAAGGGGAAGATAACCCAAGGTTTGTAATGTTGATACAGTCAGTCACAAAGTTGATATCCTGACAAGAGCGTGTGTTTGATGACAAAAGTATTCGAGATAATATATATGAGGTATTTGTCTATTCAATCTTCGTGATATGAAATATAATTTTTTATTCATTGAGTTGGAGGAATTGTAGATTTTTTGTGAAACAGACAACAAGAGCACATGTCGCTACTTCCCGAAATGATAGAAGCTCTACTTGATTTGTCTTTCGAACCGAGCTCTGTATAATTGATATTCACAGTTTAATTTTCTCTGGCAATTCCGTGCTTCACTTCGTTTTTGTTTTTGCCTTTAACTTGCTTTTTACACAAAACACACAATCACACGTTGGGGACTGGCATTCTTGTTTTGGTTTATTCTAGCCTAATTTTCGACTTGCATGTACATTGATGAAAAAAAAAACATTCTACAAATCATTGACCTCGCAGGCCGCTTTATAATTGAAAAAAAAAATTATGAAATGTTATTTAATTGTTAAAAGTAAAATAAATTTAAAAAGGATTTTGCAGGATTCGAACTCACTCCTCAGATAGTACAACACTAAAAAATACACGCTAACCAACTTCGCTACCTGGTGATTTATAGTATTTGGAGGTTTGAATTTGCATCTCATTAAAAGGGAAAGTAAATGGCCTAAGTTTTTTCTTTAAAAAGTGTGTTTTTTTTTGTATATAATGGGTAGTCATCCATTTTTTTATAAACATGAAATAGGATATACAGCGGTTTACACTATCATTTAAACCTTTCTTTAGAAATGGAGACATGAGCCACTCATATTCAAAACTCAATGTTTATGGCTATTTTCAACCTATTTTTAACCAAATGCGTACGAGCCATTGTTTTAACACCATTATTAATCAAACCTCAATTTATTTAGATTATAAGAATTAATTTGGTGGTAGTTGAGATCACCGAACTTACTCATTTTTCATAATAGACCCGAATTTTTGTCATTTTGAAATTTTAAATATCCTGTGTCTCAGAGCGGGGGATTTTGCCCCTGCTTGGGTGCGCAGATTCTTTTAATTTTTACGCACTGTCATTAATTATATTCCATATTTTCAAGCTAGTAAAGCAAAGTACATAGCTACTGGGTTCCTTTGTTAAGAGACACATCGGGCAAAACAGAGACTCGACCAGGGGCCATAATATATATCTGATACGGTACCTAAATTTGATGTATCAGAATGGCATTTCAACAAATTTATGTCTCTATAAATAATTATGTGTCATTCATTTTAAGTGATGGAGACAAGTGTCTGGAAGCTTTATTTTTAATGACCCCGATATCGGCGAACACGGAAAAACTTTAACACAAATTTTTCTAAAATTAATTACAAGAATTGTTAACATGCATGTTACAGGGTTTTTAACTAACTGTGTGTCACGTGGTTCACAATCAGAGTCGACTTTACCGCCACCAGCCGCCAAGCCCTTCAGCATCTTGACTGTGTAACGTAGACTGTTTGACGCAGCGATAGAAACAGATTAAAATTCTTTCAGATCGCTACCCAGCCTTAAATACAGCTTATATGCAAAATGAGTTGGCAGAACTGGGAATTACGAACGTCTTTAACGAAGCGCGAGTCATTACGAGTGCGCATGACTTTTTCCACAGCTTCTAGCTTT
Source organism: Ostrea lurida (assembly GCA_903981925.1). Lineage (NCBI taxonomy): Eukaryota > Metazoa > Mollusca > Bivalvia > Ostreida > Ostreidae > Ostrea > Ostrea lurida. The sequence continues at coordinate 1,995 of CAJDSM010048296.1, read as the reverse complement.
CATGCAGTCGTTGATGCTATATGGTGTACTTTCTTTAAGTTATTGTTTTGCTGCAAAAGTAATTTCTTACCGTAATCGGTTATGTATTTGTAATTGTGCTTTTAAAATTGATTGGTTGGATAAAATGATTAAATGGCTCTACACATCATATGATTTTTTCGATTTTGGTTATGTTATATCTATCTGTTACATAAAACAAATTGGGTCCATATGTTACGTAAATAAGGGATTTTAGGGCAGACGGGTTATTTTTGACCTCGTATATCTCGAAAATGACAATCCATTTTGAAAAGCGTTATTTGAACAAAAGTTGCTTTTTGAAATCATGTTTCTCTAAAACAATTTTCATTTTTTTCGCTAATGGTCCCATTAGGGGTAAACGGAGTCGACCCTAAAAAGTTATCTCTTTAATATTCAAAAACGATAAGAATTTTCTGAATACCTTTTGTAGAACAAAACATTTTTGAAATGACAGACCTTTTCTTGTGATAACCTACAAAAGGGGCTGGCCCTTAAATTAGGGGTCAGAAAGGGTCAAAAGTCTTTTAAACATATCTTTTTACCTGTCAATAATTTGTTTTATAAGTGTAAGAAGCAGCACTGTATGCTGACAATTCAACTATTCATATCAACATTTAGGTAATTGTTACGTAATAAGGGATTTTAGGGGCAAAACAGCAACTCTTTTGAAACTCGTATATCTTGAAAACGAACAAACATTTTTTGAAAAGCAATTATGTGAACAAAAGTTGTTTGAATCATTTTTTTCGCTCAAACTTCTCCTTAACGCTGGTGGATGGAAGTCTTAGATTATTCTAGGATATGATAGACCAATTCTGTAGATGTGGCAAACATGTTTTTGTTATCCGATTGAAGGGCGGTTAGGGTCATTTTGGCGGATCAAATGGGGGTGTGGTTTAACATAGAACCCTATGAAAAATTAATGTTCCACAAATCAACAGATAATATGATAAGCTTGATAAATATGATAGATAGACGTATAGGGTATTCAGAATGAGAAGGGGATGATGGGCTTACAAATTAGTGTCAGGTCAAGGTGATCAGTACCTTTGAACTTGAACATAAAACTGGTAATAACTCTAGAAAGTTTAGAGTAGATAGAGACATTGGAATCTTAAAAATGATAACGAGGAATAAAGGATTATATATTTGGTAATAAAGGTAAGTGACTTCAGTGACCTTGACCGTCTTCTTACCTTGGAAAAGAAAATAGGTACGCTCTTCAGAACAGGTAAGATTAGAGACATGGGACCCTTCATAAATGATGAAAGATAATTGTGATCTTTCAAATTGGATAATTTCAGTGATCGAAGTGACCTCCTTTGACGTTGAGGCATAATACTGGTATAATTCTGAAAGAAAATGCTAGATTCTTGAAATCTTCGAGATGATAAGAGATAACAAGATATATCACGGTTAAGTTGGACTTCAGTACTTGACCTCTGACCTTGGAAAAGAAATATTTGGTAAATTTCTTAAGAACCAGGTTATGATAGAGACATGGGACTTCAGAAAGTTGAAAGGATATTTGTGATCTTTCAAAGTTGGGTATCAAGGTCAAATGCTTGAGTGACCTTGAACATAAAACTGGTATACTATCTAACAGAGTTCATAAGAAAAGATCTTCAGAAATGATAAGAGAACAACATGCCTATAACCTTGTTCAAGGTTCAGTGGACGTCAGTGATCTGACTTCTGACCTTGGAAAAGTAAAATTAATTTGATTTAGACCATGTTTTGATAGAGACATGGGACCTTACAGAAATGATGAAAAGGATGTTGGGATGTACAATTGGTATCAAGATTAAATGATAACAGGTTTTGGAAGGATATAGGATTATCTTTTGGAAATTTTCAAAAGAATCTTTATGATTTAGAATTTTTAATGAGTTAAAAATGGGCTTGGGCATGGATTGTGTGCAAGGGAGGAAACAGTTGTAGTTCGAAAAAATCACTTTGGTGAAGCCAGGTATT
>CAJDSM010048292.1:58-10367 GCA_903981925.1 Ostrea lurida | reverse complement strand
ATTAAGATATAAAATGAGTAATTGATCAATTTAGCTTCTGCAGCCTGTGGTATAACGTACACAAAACAGGCATATCAGATCATGGTCAAAACGATCAATTCAATCTCAATATCACACTGCATAACACAAAGAAAAAATGTCATAAAAAATTTGAATTCATGTATGTAAAGGCAAAGATAACGAACAGTGATCAATCTCATAAGTCCCAAACAGAATGCAAAAACAAGAGTTGGGCAAACACGGACCCATAGACACACCAGAGGTGGGATCAGGTGCCTAGAAGGAGGAAGCATCCCTTGTTGACCGGTATCATCATTCATATTAACAATTAAGAAATTACATGTACTCAGCAGTGATTCGATCATTCAGTTAGTACAGAAAAGAAGGTCTTAGCTGCATGGACATTTTAAATTCTTCACCTCTATTGAAACTTTTATGGTGGTGCATCTTTTTACCACAAACGGAGCCCCATTTGGGTCAAATGCTGTCTGATGTGTTTGTTAAGCCGTTTTTCATACACTGATTTTGACTGCAGATTACTCCGTTTACCTGATCAAGACAAAAAGCTCAGGACGGGTGTGACTGGTCAACAGGGGATGCTTACTCCTCCTTAAGGCACCTGATCCCACCTCTGGTGTGTCTAGGGGTCTGTGTTTGCCCAACTCTGGTTTTGTACTCTATTTGGGACTAACAAGATTGATCACTATGGTTCGTTATCTTAGCCTTTTCATAAATACCCCATAGATTGACTCTTTCTACCACATAAGAACCCCAAACACCTTTCTGCATTCTGCATATGTACATGTGACCTCCTTAGTTTTACCAGTCTGAGAGCTAAACAGCCCTCAAGTCAGTACCAATAATATACAATTATAGGCTTGTTGATGAAGTTCAATTCATGGTTTTATAGGCCAAACTGAGTACAATATTGGACCGAGGGACAAAGGTCCGGAGGTCTATATTGTAATAAATGATAATGATTGGTTTTTTATTTAGCACTTATCTACCTAATGTAGGTACTCAGAGCGCTTACATCATACATTATTACCCATCAGGACCTTAACATCCAGACCTTCTTCAGTGCAAGCTGCCATTAAGGCACTAGAACACTAATATTCTGACTGTCTATAGCCAGGTACCCCTTTTACACTTGGGTGGAGTGAGGAAATTTGTGTAAAGTGACTTTTTCAAGGACACAATGTCGGCCCTGCCACAGCCTGTTGAGGATTCGAACTCACAACCTCTCGTTTGAAAGTCTGAGGGCCTAACCATTAGGCCACCGACACAGGGTTGGTGATAAAACCATGAATTGATCAAATTCGTGATTGATTCAAATTAATTTTGTACATTGGCTATCTGTCTGAAGAGTCCCATATTGTTTGATGATTTTCCCCAAATTTAACTTCATGATGAGATGGATATGCTTTTCATTTCAATATACGAGTGATCAATTTGCTCCTGGGCCCATCTCTGTGACATATATTGGATAATTAAAGACGTACATGTAATATTGCAGCATTAATTACTTTCACCTGGAGAGGGTACAATTTGCAAAAAATAAAAAATAGTGCCCATTGTTTTTTGTTGCAGATTTTTTAAAGGACAATGAATCTTGTGCTTGCAATCTAGTGAAAAAAAAATTGTATAATGTGCAAAAACGCATAGCAGAATTCAAACAACATTTTTTTTTAAGTTGGGAAGGGGACAGCCATTATTACTAATAATATGTTTTGATTTCAGCAAAAACAAATGAAATTGGCTCGTACCAGCAGTCCCCCTGGCACTTTGTATGATGAATGATACATGTACTACGTACTGCACCACCTCAAGACGTACATGTACATATAATTTTAAGATTTTGATAGTACACTTTAAATATTTGGCATAATGACTGATCATATTCAATTTCCTGTCAGAAGGGGTCTGCAATTCCATCTAGTAATCATATTCAGATAGTCAGCGATAAAGGATTTTGTCCTCGATTCCAAACCAGTGAAATATATTACCTTATCTTCTAATTTTCAAACTATACATCTATAGGAAGCTTCGTCTGAACGAAAAATTATCATATTCACGGTTAACTTGGAGATATCCAAAACGCATCTTTCAACCTTTTAAGATATTATTAGCAACCAAAACACTGTGAACTTGAAGATTTCAAAAACTTGGGTCATTTTTTTTAACATATGAACTGACTGCTTAAATAATTCTATTATATACATCACATAAATTATGCAGACTGTGATTAAATTATTCCCGACCAATTTATTCATTATTTTATACTTTCAACTAGTACATGTACTACTTTGTATGTTCACCTACCTCTACTCTCTCTCTCTCTCTCTCTCTCTCTCTCTCTCTCTCTCTCTCTCTCTCTCTCTCTTCCTCTCTCTCTCTCTCTCTCTCTTTCTCTATGTGTAATTTGTTATGTATTATTTTGATTTATGGATTAAATAAAGTCCCGTTAAATGGAAAAAGAAAAAAAAAAAAAAGAAATTTTGATCATTGAAAATGTTAATACATTACTCTCTGTATGGACAAAGTTAGGTTAAGCTCATTAATATACAAAGTGCCAGGGGGAGGGTTCAAATCAAAACAAGATTTATATCTAGACATACACAGACAGACTGATTATAAGTGATTCCAATTTTTTGGTGACCCCCTCCCTTCAACACAAACATGTCGACACATTTCATGTGTGGAGGGAGATTATTGTTGCTAAGAAAAAGAGAGAGAAAAAAATAAGGAAATTGACCCCCCCCCCCCCCTCTCCGCAAGCAGCCCTGTTATAAATCTAAACCAAATAACATATATTTTTTATGGTTTATACAGGGTATCTATATGGGGTCCTATGTGGTAAAAAAGACCAGCTTCTATGGGGTATGTTATTTTGGGCTATGGGCAGAAAGAATTAAGCCCTGCTCTTAGGTTTTGGTCTGCCAATTTATGGCAAAAAAAATTTAAGAGATAATGGTTACTACCAGTAACTATATTGTTGAGAACATTTAGTATAAGTCCAACAAAAAGGGGGAATATTTGCTCATTCAAGAATTTTTTTTGCACAAGTCTCAAAATATCAATTATCTTAGTAGTAGTAAGTAACTGTTCTGCAAATTCGTACATGACATTACTCTCTCCTCTCTCTCACCCTGTCATCAGGATCGTTTCCGCCTCCATCTCTCTTCTCTCTCTCTCTCTCTCTCTCTTCTCTCTCTCTCCTCTCTCTCTCTCTCTTCTCTCTCTCTCTCTCACCTGTCATCAGGTCTTCCGCCTCCATTCTCTCTCTCTCTCTCTCTCTCTCTCTCTCACCTGTCGTTCAGGATCTTCCGCCTCCGATCTCTCTCCTCTCTCTCTCTCTTCTCTCTCTCTCTCTCTCTCTCTCTCTCTCTCTCTCTCTCTCTCACCTGTCATCAGGATCTTCCTGCCTCAGATTCTCTCTCTCTCTCTCTTCTCTCTCTCTCTTCTCTCTCTCTCTCTCTTCACCCACACACCTGTCATCAGGATCTTCCACCTCCAGATCTCTCTCTCTCTCTTCTCTCTCTCTCACACACACACCTGTCATCAGGATTCTTGCCGCTCAGATCTCTCTCTCTTCTCTCTCTCTCTCCCCACACACACCTGTCAATCAGGATCTTCCGCCTCCAGGCCTCCAGATCTCTCGCTCTTCTCTCTCTCTCTGTGTTACAATCAGGATTTAAGAACCCGAGTCACTATTGCTAAGGGGGCTAACTCTTAGTTTTTCAGCATCATGCTACATTTTTAAAAGTGCTAAAAGATACTTATCGCAGGGACCAATACAAGCCTTTTTTTGTTAAATTAAAAACCAATTTGCAGGTTTTTGAGGAGTTTACGGACATCCCCTTTTTTTTCTTTTTTTTGATATCCATTAGAAATGTTCTGAATTATTTTGTAGGAGGAGGGATTTTTAATTTAAGAAGTTTTTGTTACATGCACCATTAATGACCATTATGCAGTGAGTTAAGTTACAAACCTTCATTATGCTTTTTCAAATAGTATTGAAATAGTTCTGTAATAACAAAATCAAGAATATTTAGTTTTACTAGGCCTAGCATTCGCTTTTTCAACACCACCATTAAATGTATCTTATGCAAAAGTTATCATCATTTTATCATTAATGCAACCATCTTTAAAAACAATAAAAACCATTTAATACATTTAGATAAAAAAAAAAAAAGAATAAACTTATTTAGGATTACAAGCTTGCCATTTTGCTATGTAATCACAATAAAATAAAACACTTGCATTATTTTTGTAAGTCATCTTGAAAGTATTACTTCTTCGAAAAATTTTAAAAAATCGTATTCTCGATCTATTTGTTGGAGTTCCACAAGTAAATGCCCATTTTGAATAGCGCCCGCCCTTTTTTGTACCACGTGGAACGCCATCTCATTTTTAAAGTAAACAAGATCAACAAGCATCCGGAACCGATAGTTTATTGTATTATGCTACATAACAAATTTTAGAATGAGATTTGTGCATCTTATTTACTTGAATTACATCGTATTAAAGTTCATTCTATCGCCAGGTCGTTTAAGTAAAAAATAAATAAGTGGCCAATCTACGGTATAAAATCGCACGCTGTACCTCTATTTCTTGCGCACATGCGCAGAGAGGTTGAAAACGCCGAGTCGCAATTAAATCTACGCTCATTATTACGCAATTAGATGGTTTTCATTTATTAAAATTGGCTTGCAAGGTTTATTTTATTCGGTTTTGAGGCACAGATAAACTTTAATCATTTTTCTAACCCGCATAAAAATAAATATTATCAATATATTTATAAGTTCTAATGATTTTTAAGAAATCATCAGGTTATCTTAGTGGCTTAATCAATACTTAATCAATTACTGGTGGTAACTAAGATAATATACTTTTTAAGTTTTAATTTACTTTATTAGGTTTTATAACTGTATTCAATATTTGCACCAAGAACAATGATATAAATATTTTACTTTGACTTGACACTTAGTTAAAAGTGAAAAAAAATAATTATTAGATAAAATATATGCATATTTCTATACAATTGCATTAATATAATAAATACAAGAAGAGTGCCCACCTTAGCTCCTTAGAATCCAGAGTGTTGCTGCTGAAGCTCAATGCTTGCATGGAATACCAAATAATGAATCTTCTCTGTGCTGAATCTACAGACTGTCCACCTCTATCAGTGCTGAATCTACAGACTGTCCACCGTATCTGTGCTGAAGTCAAATGTGCCAACTGAGAGTTAAGTGGTAATGAAATAGGCACAATAAAAGCCTGAAGTTACCAACTCAAAACTGGCTTGACAGGTGAGACAAGGTATAATTCAGGTATATACACAGAGAAGGTTACGTAATTCATACAGGATTAACGTAGCCCGGCCATGAGCAAGCCATGTTTTATAATCCACGCACAATTGTTTATTGGTGGACCGAGGAAAACAATTATCACCTTAAAAAAAAACATGACGACCCGTAGCTATGAAAACGACTTCCTAAAAGTTGCAGAAATGGGACCGACCAGAGAGCCAGAGGGCTAGTTTGTACACCTTCAATGTTAATTGTTTGGTGATCCGTAATTGATATGAGTATTTTAATGTTTTAATTTTTGTAGCCAGACTTTGAATGGGGACTGCCACGTACTGGAGGTGGGGGAGATTAGAATGGAAAACAGCTAAAGATAAAAGGGTTTTGTTAATTGGCAAATTTGTGGTGTTTCTCACACCAATTCAGAAGCCGTTTATCCCGTACTCTCCTTTGATATGAGAAAAATCAGTGACATTTTTTGGATATTAAGAAATTTCCATTGTTGTGTATTCTTCCATATTTGAAAGAATTTCACCATTCATATATCGTGTATTTTTGTAACTTATAGTTTTGTTTTGCAAAATTCTTTCCAAATGATGCTTCAAGTTTAACATGCAATATTTTCACTGTACTACATCTTGCAAAGTTCTAAAAATGCTTGATTATAAATTAGCAAAAATATCCTGTCCTGAGTATTTACTAAGTATTTACTTTCATAAAGTTGAAGTAATCCCCCCCCCCCTCCCTCTTTTCTTAAACAACAATGTTTGTGAATGGAATCTTTCTGAATCTTTTTATTTATTTATTTATTTTGTTGGAGTTTTTTTGGTTTTGTTTTGCACTGCTGAACAATATTTATTGTCTTCATAATTCCATCCATGCGTTGCAAAATCACTGACCACTGTTACTTTATCTGTGCCAGTATACCATTCATGGACTTCAATCGCTTTCATTCACCTCTGCAAAATTTAATGCAAACAGACAGCACTGTACGCATTCAAAAAGTCCGAGTGCGGCTCTGTAGAACTTTTTAAAAGACCTACAGCTACTTCGAACTTTTTGTTTTTATACATACAATCACATTTACCAAAGACAAAATTAAGAAAGGCATTATAACAGAGGGAAGATCGTACTCGCTCACATTAGCTCAGTTGAGTATTTCTTCGCTATGTATAGTATATATTTTGATGATTTACATGAAAAGAAAAAGAAAGTGCAATGGACTATGCAGAAAAATTTATGTTCTTTTACATGCCCATGTCTACCAAATCTCTCTCTCTCTCTTCTCTGCTGCTCTTCTCTCTCTCTCTCTCTTTTGTTCTATCGTGCATTTTCCTTCTCTCTCTGCTCTCCTCCGATTCTCTTCTCCTCTCTCTCTCTACTCTTGTCATCTCTCATCTCTCCAAGGAAAATAGAAATGAAAAAAGTCAGAAGAAATTAACTCTAAGGAAAAAAAAATATCAATATATACGTCTATATAGTATGGAATTAACCACACCCAGGAAAAAGTCACTAAATATATATTTTTACAATTAAAGTATGAATTTAATCGCACCCCAGGAAAACGTCACTATCTTTATTTTGGCTTTCATATTTTGCGCCTTTACAGATGAACGAATAATTAAACTGAGAATTGATAAAAATCAGATAATTTGGAGCGCGTGATTTCTTCTAGACAATAGACATCAAATACATGTAAATGGTCGCTAATCCTGTGAAGGGGGGCGGCCGGGAAGCCATTTCGTGCTCAGGATTAATCCCCGGATCTTACTTGGGTGTTAACACTTCTTTGCATGTTCACCGCAGGATATATTATAATTTTAAACAATTATAGAAGTTTCCCCCTAAATTAGACAAACTGCCAAACCTAGAAAATGAATTTAGATTACAAGTAAATTTGAGAAAATGCATCGCTTAAACCCTTGTTACCTTTTCACATGTATATGAGGAAAATACACTTTCTGACTTACGAAGTAACATTGACTGGAATTCTTTTTACCACCTGAAATTAATTCAGTCAACAATTAAGCAAATTTTAAAATATTAGTTAAAGCACATCTTGTGCAAGAAGCCCGTCAGAGGGAGAATATAAAGTGAATCTCATTTTACATTTTATTATTGATTTTTAGTTTTTAACTGTACAATAATCTTAGTTTATTCAGGCCAATAATATCATAATATCATTGTTGCATGCATGAAATATTACACAAGTTTGTACAACCCTCAATGTTGTAAACCAAGCCATATCAGTGGTTATGATGTAAATCGATTGTACTTATGTGTTAAAATGTGCCAATCATATATGTTATTTGTAATGCCTGAAAGGGCCCTACTTTGGAATAAAGAATCTATCTATCGATCATTCACTAACATAAATATGTTTACATTGCTGTTCATGCCCTCCATTTGTAATTTATTTATTATAATTTGACTTTAAAAAGCAACAAATCTTGTTGCTTTAATGGGTGGTAATTGCGTGAGAGAGTTGTGATTAATATGTACACAAGTGCTTTTAGTTGGACTCAAGCGTGTGATAATATCTGTGTGTGATATGTGATATTTATGACTGTGAAAACATCTGATATGAACTATATAATATTGTGTTAATTGTAATGCCTTAGTGATATTTTGTACAAAAATGATGTTCTGCCTGAATAAAGCTAAACTAAACTAAACTAAGGGGCTGCCAAATATAATATAATAAATATACTACATGTATATAGATAACTTTAATTGACAATTACCATGTTAATTGGCATACAGTCATGAATAGTACAATAACAAAATTGCAAAGTTTGCCCCCCCCCCCATTTTCATGTCATTAAAGGAACATAATTAGAATTTGCCCCCCCCCTCCCCCACGACTATGCACACACTTTTCATGTGACTTTATAGAAGTCTCTCCCCCCCCCCCCCCACCTTTCAAAAGTTATCATACGCCTGCTACTACATATTATAAATAGTATGTTTGTGACTTTTTTCTTGTAACTCTTTTGTCCTGCGATACTTTTTATTTTTCTTTGCCCGCCCCCCCCCTGTGATCTTATCTTTCTGTCCCTTTCAATCATTTCCATTTTATTGGGAACACGCGAGATTGAACTAAATTTTAAATGCAATTCATGACGTACGTGTGCAGGCACCATCCGCCAGCCACCTCCGATACATTTATGTGCGTGTTAAGGGGTACAGATTGATATTCCGAATGAAAAAAAAACAAGGTCCATTTATTGTCTTTAATAACTATTAATCAACTCTGTTACTTACCCTCCTCCCCTCCCATTCTGAGTAAAAATATGTACAGCGGAGGGAGATAGCATTTCAAACTCGTTTATGAGAAACATAAGAATGAGTTAGAGTTGTGTATTCCAATTTTGGGCCCCGGAGGGCATCAAATATGCTACAAAAACGAAAGAGAACGTGGAGGAGCGAGAAGCACCTTTTTCTCATTCCTATGAACTTGTTACTTCTATATATCTAAACGCCCCTGGACCAGCAAGTCTTTAGATAGAAACTTGTGTACCCGAATGCCGTTTCGTTAATTTGATTACCAATAAATATGTTTCAAACCAAACCCAAAATTAGGAATAACTTATCTTATGCACGAAAATGCAATTCATTTCTAAAGGGACCGTGCAGCTTGCTATGATAAACTTTTGATATGCGTTACACTATTATACAATATAATATTCTCGATGATATAATATCAGTGATGACATATTTTCAGTTTCATTTCAAAGCCACAATTTTTGTCGATAGCTATTTTGATTTACTTTTAGTCAAGCAAATATTTAGTTAACCTATTTTGGAGCTGGATGTTATTCCACACCCATAATTTCTAAATTATCTAGCCATATGACTTGTTTTACCTGAATAAAATCAAAATCCCAATAAAAAATAAAGTTAATCGTCTCCTATGAAAGTTAAGAACATCTGGGATCTCTAATTGTACTCAACAAACTTTTCATATTTACGAAGGAAGTTTGCTTGCTGACAGGCTTGTGTGTTTTTTCCCCCGTTGCGGTTAGTTGACACAATCTATGGGGCGTCCATAAATATATGACCGATACGAATCCCGTACAAAGGTATTTGCTGTAAAAATTTTTGACATATCACATTTCGATTATATATAGATTGAGCTCCGCGCGCCTTTCATTTGAAAAGCTCAGCTGTTCGCCTGAATTAGTATGCAACTCTCATAAATATATAAGAGAGTTAAAAAAAATCAAAGATAAACTGTACATGGTTGTTTTATGATATAAAGTCAGACCAAATCAGTTTAATATTTGAACCGTTTTGTTAGATAATCCACCTTATAATGATTTCGATCTTCTGTAATGGGGACTACTGGATTCAGAAAGATTAAAAAATAATCTATACTAGTGTGTTATGAATCAGCATATACATAAAAACGAAATCAGTGGGCAATTTTTATTAATTCAGCGAATCTAACATTTTTTTCCTTGTAGAGCACAGTTTACTTTGTAATTGCCTCAAAAAGAACAACTAAAGTTAGACACACGGATGGTCAAATTCCCTCGTAAAGATAACTTACATATATTATCTAAGAGGAGCGAATCTATCTCTATATACCTCTTGGGTGCTCAACACCAGTCGTTTGGAGTGAGAAAAGACTTTAAAAATATTTTTTGATGGAAAATTTATATTTTAAATAAATCATGATAACGTAAATTACACATTAAGTATTTTCTTCCTCTTTAATTTTTCTCGTCTATATACCAGCTTTGTTGTGGAAGTTGTGCGTGATGGCTGCCAATATACTATTGAAATATTTCAGCTCATCTCCTCTAAACTCAGATGAGACATCACTGTTTTTAGTAATCGGTTATTTTTTTACACATCTTAAACTGTAAAAACAACAAGTGTACTTTGAATTAAGCGAGATGTGATATAATTTTGGGCTAATTTAACAGTCTAGATATGCGAGAGTATACTATGGTGTTTAATTTAATGGGAGGGGCTGTAAGATATCCTCTCTCCTT